>JACSZP010017907.1:0-12190 GCA_016161895.1 Pinna nobilis | reverse complement strand
TATATAATAGATTATATATCTATAATATATACAAGGTTTGATAACATTGCAGATGACATGCCGATGAAACCGAAAGAAATGGACGATAAATGGGATAAAGATGATGACGACGACAAGAAAGGTAGCTTAAATGATCCCGAATGATGATGTTTTTCTGATTCTTGGTATTAAATTCTGCTTCTATGGTCCTTACATATCACAAAAAGGTCTGAAACTATACGTTTTCAAGACTTCAATTAAAGCACATCAAAGTTTATTCGCTGGTTTTTGTTTTCGCGTAATTACGCGCTTTGATTTATTCACAAAAAACGATGCTGTCTCTTTATATACTAACCAAATATTAATGTCCACCATAAAACATTAACTATTAACTTAATATATATAAATGCAAATTTCAAAAAATTTCAGATGACATGCCAATGAAACCCAAAGGGAAAGATATGAAAGATGAGAAGAGCGATAAAGACGATGATGATGACAAGAAAGGTAGTATATGTTATTCTTATTGTTGCAATTTTTATATATGCATCGTATGAGGTCTTAAATTTGGGTCCGTTTTAAACTCGAACCTTTTATTTACGTTCCAATATCTAGTTACCTGGCATACTATGTAAGACGAAATATTCAAAAGAATAAGGTTTCAGTACAGGTAGTAAAGGCATTTTTTTTTAAACTTTACATTTTATCGAAAGTTCATTATAAACGTTACATTTTTCCCCAACCGGTTTCAAATCTGTAGAGATTTTCATGGATGGGTATATAATCGTTGTCAATGACACCATGAACTTACAATAGTCCTTAGTAACAAGAGGGGTAATTCTCCAACATTTGTATAACCTCACGTTATGAATAAGCTGATCTAGTACAATAATGAAATAAAATAATTTGGTTGAAATACTTATAAAAATAAAAATCATTTCAAATAAAACGTTATGTTGACATATCAGGTTTCGGTATAAGTGGTTTTTACTGTATTTGCCAATTGCGGTCTCGAATTTAGAAACATTTGTCTCTTTATAAAAACATAATCACTGGAGGTTTTCCCCAACCCCCGCGTCATACATATATGTAAAATCTGAAATACCCCAAAGGTAAGAAACCATTAATGAAAAAACCAGAGAAGGTGCCACCAAAGAAAGGTCCGATGGGAAAATACCACAAAGGTTATTACTTGAGCATTGCCGCGGGACAGTCTCACGTCCGGATATCTGATTAAACTTTTTCTTAAACATGCGCGCTATATGATATATCACTAATTCAAAATATATATACGTCACAAGTACAACAAAATTAACAAATATAAAAACATCTTTAAAGAGTTATTTTGATATATGTAAATAAGACAAAATTACGTTCACTTTAAATGGCTCATCATAATTATAGCTGTTGCACATGTGAAGATCTTACTAAACTGGCCTAGGCTTGCATGTACTATCAATAGTAGGTATATATAGTCGATAAGCCGCGGGAAATATGCTATATGAAGAGCTAAAGAATAAAAACGATATTTTGTTTTTGTAATTTGTGGGCTTTACAAAGGAGCAGGCTATACGCAAGAAAATGCTGTAACAGTATCTTAACTGATTATAATACGAATTAGATTAAACGCAAGTCTACTCGCACCTGTTATTTCAATTAAGTGCATCTATTCAGAGGAATTACTTGTTTCACTAAAATGGAAAGCGAACTTTGAAACGCGGGAAATCTTAGCAAGGTGATATAAGCTAGGTAATCAGGATTGACAGTCATTTCCTGATTCCCCCATATATGTGAAGGTTTTCAGTAATATCATCAAAAAAGGGTTTCAAAATCGATGTGTGGTAAAGGCAAAGAGTAGTTGTGACACACGTTAAAATACATCATAGAGGGCTGTCGTGGCCGGGTAATTAGTGTGTTTGCTGTCTGGTCGGGAGGTCGTGGGTTCGAATCCATACTGCGGACTGGACTGGCCTTATCTATCCTTTGGACGAAACAGTCAAAGTTGAGATATCGTGTCATTTTGGTCTTGGCACGTTAAAGAATCCGCCCTGTTCAATGGTTATGAGAGTCGAGCATAGGCAAATACATATTTCGTCACAGGAAAACAATAACGTCTTCATATAAACGTCAGTACGATCAACTAATCAGTCATGTTATCATCATCAACCAATAAATAAGAATGTCGAAAGGAAAACAATCGAAACCGCCTTAGTTACCGTGTATTCGGTGTTTCCCTTCCTCTTATGATCATCTACAAGTCCTCCTTACATTTTCTTTCTACGTAATTAATCTACATTGAGTGACTCTTTGCTCTGACAAAAGACTGTGGTAATGTACACCCAAAACTATACAAAACGTTGGTGTTAAATGACATAGAGAAAACCGATGGAGCTTGATAATAAGTACTAAAAGAAAATACGCCTAAAATTAACACCAACCGGAATAAAAGTTTTAGAACGTAGGAATCTGTTTTCTTGCAAAATTCAATACATAAATACTTGATAAGTTAAATTACATACACGATTTAGTATTCATACACAAATACATAATTCTATCTGACAAATAGAACTGACTTGTAGTTTGTATGGAATAGTATTCCGGGAGACGGATAATTTGATATGGACGATTAACTGAGGTAAGTGTTAATTGACTCACTGTCTTATGTTACCATCATTGACTGTTACAAGTTCCTTTGGAAGTCACACAAGGCAGTCTCGACTGTATATTATCTATTTATAGATATGAAGCCAAAGATGCCAGCAAAGAAGGGTCCAATGGATAAAGACGACGACAAAGGCAAAGGCAAAGGTAAAAATCATTACATATATGTTGTCCGATAAGAGAACCAACATTTACATCCATTGTGTTCTTTCAGCGCGGCATGACCTTTGTCAATCGTTCAAATTATAGAAATATATAGTTTAGATATACTGGAATCCACAAGGTAAAGAGAGCTTAAATATAAATGTATGAGAGAGAGAGGGAGAATTTTACACACATGACGAAAACAACATTCTTAGTCTCTGTGCATTTTTGTAAAGACAAGTATGCGACTATTACAACCGACAAAAATGACGGCAAATGATCATGCACAATGGAAACACAATGGAAACAGTCCTACCTATGAAACACCCTGTACCTCGCCGTGCCTTTTGTTCTAGCAGAGAACCCATTGAAAAAGATTGTTTAATGCTATACCGTTACCCATTTATTTCATTTAGGCTGGCCAAAGAAAAAAATGCCAAAGAAGTTTTGGAAGAAAAAGGGGGATTGGGAAAAGGATGACAAAGATGACAAAGATGATAAAGACGACGGAAATGACAGCAGACCTACACCGAGACCAGGTCCAGATGATGGGGAGAGGACATCGCCCAGACCAGATCCAGGAACCAGAACAAGACCCGGGGGTGACGGAGAAATTACAAGACCAGGAGATAATGGAGAACGTACAAGGCCCGGGGATGGTGAACGATCAACAAGGCCTGGAGGCGACGGAGGACGCACAAGTCCAGGAGGTGGTGACCGACCAACAAGACCAGGAGTTGACGGAACTACACCAGCGGTGCCAGGTGGCGACGGCGGATTAAGAACAAGGCTTCCAACTGACAAATGATCTTCGAGGACAAGATACTGAAATGACAACAAGGGAGATAAACTAAGTGGTATCAAAATTTGAAGCAAACAAGAACCTTCTATCTATATAAGGCAAATTTTCGGTAATACCCAGGCCATACTTTTCTACCGACCGGGATGCTTAAAAAGACATAATTATCCTTAATCAATAATATGAAAACCATTGACCTATGGTTCAATGACCTTCAAAAAAAAATTGAAATTAAATTATAACTTTAAATTTGTTAAAATGAAATAGTATTTTTGTCTGTTTCGATGAATTTTCATGCAATGATTTTCTCCCGATTTTTGTAGTGTACATAATAAATTTTCCGGCGCATTCAACAGATGTCGTTCTTTGTTTGGCATTGAGGTGATGGTAACTATTTCCAACGAAGGTTCTGCTCAAGCCATTTTTTCATTGGCTAGGGTTTTGAGTTACTTCTTCAATAGTCATTATGATTGTAAGCATCTTGACAATTGCGATACGGCCACTTTGGCTGACCGAGTGGTTAGCGGGATCTTCTGATTGTAAGGGCGTGGAATCGAACCCGCGCCACGATGTATATGACTTTCGCTAACTTTTCCTTTCCTTTTGATGCAAAGTCAACGTCAGCAAAAGAATTGTAGGAATTATGACATATGTATTGAGAGCAAAGAACGCTTATACCGGAATGGCGCAGAAGTAAAAACAAAGAAGGAACTGAGTTCAAGTCGGAAGCGATGACATGAGTCCAAGTAATCAAGTCATAACAGGCATTCAGTTCAGACGTATCAATTTCATTTCATTTGAGTTAAGTAATGGACGCACGACGTGCGCACCCAATCATCAGGGGCTACTGACTCCTTCACGATGAGAACGACTTTCAACTAATTTCTGATTTATTATATAGTATTAACAAATTGCCTGTGGATTGCATTGATATATCCGTAAAGTAAGAAAACTTATCTATTCCTAGCCATCTAAATAAAAAACAACTTTTTGATAATTTCAACCATGATCGGTTTCAACTACACAAAGGGGGATAACTTCTTAAGAGTGGTAATGTGCTCATCAACAGATATTGAAGATGCAATAAAATCCAAGGTACCAGTATATAATATAGGTCTCTGTAGGTGTCGGCACGTAAAAGAACCTTCACTGCTAAAGTGCCGAAAGCAAAGACCACGATTTTATCTTATCGGCATTCGCGACATCTCCATATAAGTGAAAGATTCGTAAGTAGGGCGTTAAACAACAATACAACCAACCAAAGAATTCTTACTCTCAATGGCATTAAGTGTCGAGCATCGGTCAAAATCTAAAGTTATATCTATCGACATTTGGTGATCTCTCCAAAACTAAAATAAGAGAAAAATTCCTGAAGCGTTAAACAAAATATACCAACAATTTATAATTAATTAATGCGATGACCAAATAAAATTTACGATTAGTAAAATATTCAGAAATAAGCAATTTGAACCATCTCTAGAAGATTACAAATATTGGATGATTACGAGTAAATGCACTTTAATGGAACCTAGGAAGTAATGATGTAACGTCATTCGGTAATATCCGGGTGTCAAAACTCAGGTACCCTTGTTACGTTAATGAGAGAAAAATGAAGAAGTATTGGAAGCTATTTGGAACATAAAGTTATATATAATTCATTTAGGGAACTTAGATGGTCTCAACATGAAAAATAAACTCAAATCCTTAATCAGGATGGAAGCAGGGTTGGGCACAATAAAACTTGAAAATTGATTTAAGTGTGAGAATCCAGTCTCTCGGCCAATCAGAATTTATGATAAGCTGGATTTGATCATCTTTTCAGACTTAAGTAAATTCACAAGTTTTATGGTACCAAGCCCAGTTGTCCAGAAGATTACAGTATCCCATCCCAATATGTCTCGCCCATTACAAATGTACCGTGGGATCCGTTGGAGTTTTAACACCTTCTTCCGAGTTTCTCAGGTTAGTTGATTGGTTGTTTTGTTATTTAACGTCCCACTCAGGAATCTTTCAGTATATGGAGACGTCACCTTGTGCCGCTGAAGGGCAAAATATTTTGCCTATGGTCGGCACTCATGGCCGTAGAGCCCAGATGGTTCTTCAACAGGCCAATATCTACTGTTACACTTGAAACTATGTCATAAATTCATTCGGTAGAATAAGCTGCACAAGGCATTTTCTGAAAAAAAAACATTCAATAAAAAGAATATAAAAGTCAAAAATACCTATGTATCAATCGCCATAAGAGTCAGTAGGCATTTAACAAATTTGGTGAATCTTGGACAAACACGGAACATAATCCAGAAGTGGGATCAGGTGCCATGGAGGGTAATCATCACTTGTCGACTTGTTACACCCGCGGTGATTCTTATATCTACAACTAGGAAACGGAAAATCCGTAGTCAAATTCAGCGCGTAGAGAACGTCCCAACAAATATACTTTTCCGTGGCGCCCGGAGGAGAACAACAGCAGGACACGGCAGTAGTTCCAAAAGAAAAAAAACTGGCGCAATTAAAGGATTACAGTTACAATGTATTTGTCTTTAATCATTTGTACCAAATAAAATGTTGCAGGCCATGAATCGAATCAGCAAAAGTACTAGGCCTAAAATGCAACGACCATAAAGCGATTGTAACTGTTGAATTTCAAATGAAACACAGATCAACAATGACGTCATGAGGAATTTTAAATAAATTAGGAATTAAATAATAGGTGAAACACAAATTTTAATTGTTTAAGAGTGTCTCTCTGTTTCTAAGTACCACATTTATATTGCCATTCCTCTCTAGCTACGGGGGTAGTAGGGAAATGGCTTGGTACATCAACTGTCCTTTTTCTACAACACATTAAGTACCAATGACTATTGCCTATACATTTCTGAAGCATTTGTGTATAACAAAAACAATCCTAAAACAATCTCTTTCCAAGCATCTACGTTTTCTTCGTTTTTGTTTTATATTAACATTGCTTCTTGCAGACATCCTGCAGTTTGAATTACTAGAGGCGAAGCTCCAATGGACAAAGGTACCTTCTGCAAGTAAACAGAAAAGCTCTCTCAAATAACTTGAATCGCTGGTGAGAAGCTTTGTCTTTAGATGTACAATACTCTGTTGTTGTTGTTGTTGTACTGTTGTTTAACATCCGTCTACAAAATATTTCCTTTATATGGAGACGTCACCGTATACCGGTGATGGATGACAAATCTGGTCTATGATCGGCACGTATGATATTTGAGGAGTGAGTGTTCTTCGACATGCCGACTTCTATTGTGACACGTGACCTTAATTTTACTGTCTTAACTCAAGAATAGAAAAGCTACCTGACAACACCTAGAGAGTTCGCAACCTCGATTTTACTATCTGCCGTTCTGCGCAATGCTCTAAACACGCCATTGTGTAGATACTCGGAAATCTAGTAATGCAGCCATAAAATATTTAAAACTGAGAATCAACATACAAAACGCCGACTTTTAAATGATATTACATTTTAAAACTGAATGTTCAAATAAAAAAAGACACAATGAGAACTGACAACATAAACCAATAAAACGTTTAATATAGGGTTAATTATGTCTCCCCGGAGAGCTATTGCTCCTTTTTAACTCTGCATAGTGTGAAAGGCGATAATTTAAATATAACAGCACTAATGGTGATAATCATACACTTGATTACTCTTGTCTTGGTATAGTTACGTATGTGTATCAGACTCAATAAATACATCTAATATCACATAGTTCAACACTTTATCGAATATCTGGAATTATTATTTTTAGGGTGTGTTTTTTATGAAGGTAAGTAATGTCCTATACCGACATAGGTTTGCGTATTTTAGGAGGTAAGAATTGATGCAAAATGAATATATCAAAAAATGAAGTAAAAGGGATATTGAGATTTTCAATTTTGTCCTCAAGAGCCGTAGAACGCAGTTGAAGAACAGGTTTGTGTTTTTGCTGTAAGTTGCAGTTTTACTTACAATCTAGTGTTTTTTCTTTTTTCAAATGACTACTTCATCGCTGTTGAAATGAATAACGAAGAGAAAAAATGATTTAACGTAGAAGTTACGTCATGATATAAACCATTGAAGCAACAGATAAACTTTGAGATACCTGTCATGTTTATATATTAACCTTTTATAACACTCTTAACTTTTTATTAAAACGCATCAAACCAAATTTTATCATTCATTTATCAATTGAAAGTTGTCAGTTTATAGCATTTCAGAAAACACATACCTTATGTAAAGTATTACAAAAAAGTTGGAGCTTACACTGTGTATAAACTACTCATCTTGTGTTAAGTTAGGCCATTTGTTTTGAGAGAGAGAGAGAGAGAGAGAGAGAGAGAGAGAGAATTGTCTATACAACAATATAGAGTCAAATTCTTATAAATTCTTACGATGAATTCTTAGTCACTTTTTTACATGTCTATGTGTGGTTTGATCTAGTTTAAACTTAAATACATATAAAAAGGCGAATTTAGGAAATACTCTCTGTCACTTTTCCCATGGATTATTTAGACAATTGCTAGAAAATTACAGTTTTTGTGGTTCTCACGAGTCAGAGGAGCTTTTCTCCTGATTTAGCATTTGTCATTTGATTGATAATACAGATGCTTCTACAGAGCGAGATGAGGACCCACCGCAGGTGTGAAAGGTGAGACAAATTATCATTCTAATTACATACATAGTGTATCTACAGAAAGATCGGAGACTTACCTGAGAAAATGTCTCTCTTTTTTTACCTGGATGACCAGGTATAACTTCCTTCTAATTAGATTATAATGTACACACTTATTCCAAATTACTACGAACGATTAACAGAATTAGCATTTTGCAGACTTTTATAGGACATGCCTTTGTATCGAAAAGGGGAATTCGGGATAAAAAAAAGTTCCACCCCTTCATTACTCGATAATGATAGGTCTGTATTTTTGTTAGAAAATGTATGTCAAAGTCAAAGTCCATCTAGTGGGATTATAAAATGAGAATTTTATTGTCATTCCATCAAATCAAGCGATGGATTCCATCTTAGAGAAGGCAGATATGTGGTGATGATATGAGGTATTATTTCGTGTCTATCTGTGTATTATCTCTGCATTCATTATTTCGCTTATTTGATCATCAAAACAGGTTAATTCATTATAGCAGGACTTTTTTCTAAAAGAAGAATTTATCAAGTACAAATAGATATCGCTCTTATATGGCTTCGAATATCTTAGCAAATGGTCGGTGCTGTAACTTCCGTCAATGACTTCACTCGAGACAGACTTGCCGATCTCAAAAGTTCAATGGTGGGGTGACACAATGAATCAAATAGGAAAATTTCAGTATTTCCATGGGAGATGTACATTTAGTTTTAAGGAACTAACGAAAATTTATATAAAAACGGAGTCTTTCTATTTATGGCGGTGATTCGGTAAGTTTGTGAAGATTACAGTGCATTTGTAAACACATGTCTCCGTCAGCAATATTGAACATACATGACGTAATCGTTGCTAAAGGGTAAATATAGTTTAATAGAACATCAACCAACAAATGCTAAATATCACTTTTTGAATTCATAAAACTTAGAATAGTTCTTTCTAAAATGATACTGGGATCTGTAGTTTATAGTTCGTTATCAAATGAGTATCATTCCATTGCAGAAAATGAAGATGACAACATTTCAAGTTTTTGCTGTTGCTCTCGTCGTGGTCTCTCAATCCAATGGATTGCGAAGTGTACCCGTATGTACAAGCAAAAGACCTTTACCCGGATCAACGGCCAGTCCCGGCAATCCTAGAATCCCCAAACTTCCCAATGAATACGAGATTAATATCGAGGCTAATGTAGCACAGGTAAGTCTAGCCAGTTAAGCTCAATTACGATCTTGATTTTTCATTTATTTCACTTAAATGCTGTATCGATATCGAATACGTCTATACAACATCTAATCATTAACGAGACAGCAGGATGAAGTTAGGTGAACAGATAAAGGAACATATCCCTAGGACTCATTCCGTAACGGTCAATAAGTTATGCAGGAATAAAATCTTAGAGAGTAAGAAAGTTGAAGTATAGGGTAAAGTCATATTTTTTTCTTTGCTTTTATTTATTTATTTATTTATTAATTTATTATTATTATTATTATTATTATTATTATTATTATTATTATTGCAGCAAGGGTACACGGTAGATTCTACCGAACTGTGTATGGACAATCTCCGATCCATCACGTTCACAAAGAAAGGGACGAAAATTCAACGACTGCTCTTTTTGCCTAATCGGGCATACGAAATATATCACAGTGAGTGTATTTAGTCTCCCACGAATTTGAAGGTACACTCGTCTGACAATAAAAAAGACAGAGGCGTTTTTTAGTTGTTTTAGGTTTTTAACATTTTCAAAAGATAACAAATTATGTTCCGTAATCCCCACTCTAAGATGTTCTTTTTGTTCGGGTGAAAAGTATCTCCAGAAAAGTAACAAGTCCTGTTTTCTCCAAACCAGTCCGAAGATTCGCCAGTCCAGGGGTTCAACAATTCCCCGCCTCTGTCTTTTTCTCTGGGAATAGAGAACCTTTAAATATGTGGATCGCAGCCAGTGTTTGATGTAATTCATGTTCTAGATTTTATTTATTCTAATTGGCGTTGACGATGTAAGAACATTGCTAAACTATAGTCGTAGCAAATAATAAATAAACGCTTTTTTCATGGATATATATATATATATATATATATATATATATATATATCCGTGAAAGAAACGTAAATTAATTTCTGTTTCCTGCAAACTCGTGAGCTCTTTACAGAGCATTTACGACGGATCACATTCTCACAGCGGCATCTGATTCCCTCGGGACACACGATTTCATTCCGTGAAGGATATACTATTGGTCTCAACGCCGAGACCGTAATAATTTCCATCTTAATTAGCAAAGATTTGAATTTGCAGCTCAGAACATCAAGACTTTTTAGTTATAATTGAAGCAGACTAATTATTGTGATTACTGGCGTTTGACTTCAAGGTTTCAATACGGAATCATGATATGAAATATTCCGGTTATAATATGACTGATCTATTAAGTCTTTCCATAGTTAAGTTTATATCATAAGGATACGTTCTGTACTTGTGGTTTGGAAAATGCTTTTTGGAATACTGCCAATTTTTACTATATACTTGTACTTGTTTGTCTTGTTCATTTCTTTAACTTTCCACTGTATTTCTCTGTGCGATTATTCGATGCTATTGAGCGCTTTACTCCTCCGTGTATTATGGTTGTTTTAAGTTAAAATGTTATAAATTCGTTTGAGCAGAGCGATTAAGAATTTAATAATTTTTTCTTTATACTTGTGTGTCTTATCCATTTCTTTAACTTTACTCCGTAATGCACCTTTCTATCCAGATACCGGAAAATGCCGAACGATAACCTTGACGACTCGGGCACGTAATGATTATTTTTCCTCATTACTCAGCGTCGAACAGATCAAAAGTGTAAAAGATATATTTGACTATGTATCACGCCTGGATTATCAGTACATAGGTACTACATACGTGAGTATTATCGATATTCCTAAGCTAAACTCTCTCTCTCTCTCTCTCTCTCTCTCTCTCTCTCTCTCTCTCCGTTATTCTCTCTCATTCTCTCTCTGAATCTAAAGTTACATGTCAATTTATTAACCTGTTCACTAAATTTGATATTACATGAGTAATTTTTTATTATATAACCCCTCGTATATATGCCAACAGCAGCTTGTTTTTCCAATACTTTGCCTTTTCATTACATCACTACGACTGAAATTTCAACGAATAAAAAAGATGATTTTGGAGTTCTTAGAGCATCAGAAAAGTATTTGAAAGCTTTCCTACCGAATGGTTTACGAGTGTGTTAATATTCTTTTCAGTTAAAGCACATGCAAATGAAGTTTAATTTGAATGTTGAAATTGCAAAGTTATATTGAAAGTCTTACTTGACATTCTGGATGTCAAAACAAAATACAAAACATTTTCTATCTTCTGTTATAAGGACGATGGTATCACTAGTATTAATGTTTCGAAATAACAGTGTGATTCTCCTGATTATTTTATTGTACGTGATTAACAAGGGGACAATGTCCTCTATATGCATTATATATCAATTTATATTTGAATTATAAAAAACAGTTTCTGAATAGTTGAACCAGGCTTTCTCTTTTTGCGCAATACCACATCATATTCTATACAAGATAAGTTATTATCTTGTCTAGACCGAGAGTAGGCAAATCTATATTCAACGGCTAAATTGTTTGAAAACCCCAAATGAAAGCGTATTATAGACCGTTGTCAATAAACACCAGTTAGAGATTATCGGTGTCAAATTACGTTTACTACACATACTTATATCAAATGTATAAAACAATTAATGACTTCCAAGTGGATGCATGGTTTGCAATGTTTACTTAGGGGGTAGTACTTTCCCCTTATTATATGTTCTATTCGTTCATTCTAAAGATAATTAAATATAGGTTATAGACAGAATATGGAAGGATAAGTAAGCCAGAGATCTTGTCTCTCTCTTACCCTATAACGGACTTGTCATATTCTGTCTATAGTTTTTATATTAAGCCGTTTAATGTTAATTATAGCCCTTT
>JACSZP010017898.1:0-11377 GCA_016161895.1 Pinna nobilis | reverse complement strand
TCTGGACCTATTTAGCCCCGCCCCTTTTCCACCCCTGGGTGGATCCACCCGAAAAACAACAACACTTGTAGGGGACCATGAGTACTTCAACCCTACCAAGTTTCATCAAAATCCCTGCCGTGGTTCTGAAGAAAGTCGAAAATGTGAAAAGTTTACGGACGGCGGACGACGGACGGTGCGCTATGACTATAGCTCACTTGAGCCTTCGGCTGAGGTGAGCTAAAAACCCACCTTTATAAAATCATTTCCACGTTAAACATAATTTCAAAGAAACCAAAAGAATGACAATACAAGATTCAAACTCATTGTGACTTCATTCACAGATCGGGACTACATAACTGGAACAAATTTCTGGTGGTATATCTAGTAACAGACTGTAAACATTATTCCAGATGAACTTCAAGCTCGTCTTTTGATAAAAACTACAACACAAATAATCATTTCAATGTCTTCGATAACCATGAAAAAAAAAAGTTTACAACAGAATTGTGTGACAGACAAACATCCCCTCCAGCATACCAATACGGGACTACTATAAAATTCATTAGTTGGCTAATCAATATTAGGGTTTTCTGTAATGTGCAGTCAATAATGGTCTCCTGATGCATACAACTAATTTTTGAAGACATGTCCTGTTTGAAATAAAGAGTTTTCACATTCAAAAACTGAGTTAATTTAGAAAAATGGTTTTACATAAAACATTTCAAGTAAATACCGGTATATATTCTTATTTCATTAAAGTACAAAAGAGATTCATATTTAAAGGTTAAAAAAATATTGAACTTTTGATCCTGGTCAAAGCCATTTTCACAAACACACTAAATATAATCTTTGATTTAAGTCACCCATCATCCTAAGTCAAGGATGTCTAATTATGCAATATTTTGTCCGAAAGTATTTCCTGCTAATGACAAAACTTGATTTTTATTTGTAATCCAAAATTTTTAAATATAAAGATGTAATTGGTAAAATAATTCACAAAGAATTTTTGAAAAACTAAGATTAACAGGTGATTTTCAATTTAAAATTGATTGCGAAAAAGGAAACCACAATATGGGCTCAAGAAATTACTTTTAGCTATTTTATTTTTTGAAATAATTACAGCATAAAACTGGATTCAGTATCTTACATCAAAAACATTGAATATTTCCCAATTTGTGACCACTGTGAATAGTAATAACATAATATTATCTGTTAAATAATTATTGGAGAATTTCCACAATTTGTGAATCTCTTGATTCTCTGACGAAAAAAAAATTGTATAACAACTGATGCAACAATTCTCACACAACAAGCATGTATAAATTTGCCATCAAAACAATTGTAAACACATTTCTTACAATTTAAATGTAGTGAATGAATCTATCTACCCTTAAAAACAACAGATGATCAAATGATAAAGGAGGAAACAACATCATCATTTATCACAGACATCATTTTATCATGACCAGCACGTTAAAAAATTCATTTAACATGAACATACACTAAACAATAAATTCTTGTGAACAATCATTATTGCTCGATAAATCAATACAATTCAATTACTAAAAGAACTATGAAATATTGTTTACTCAGTATCAAACTGTCAAAAAGGTTTGCGCCAGAATTCTAGGACTATAGGGAGAATGTATGCATAGTGTAATACACACACAAATAAAATAAGCTGCGTTATTTGATTAGTAACTGCCTAGGTTTTTGTGTGAAACTCTTTGCTAACATGGAATAAGAAGTGATGCATTGCATATTACTCCAGATATTGGTGTAAGATTGCTTTAGTAATGAAATAAGCTTAACATAAGTATGAATGATCTGAGGTTTGTCTTATCCCTGACAAAAAGATTCAATCCCAGGTTTAGGATGTCTCTATTTTGTTTGAAATGACTCATGATGGAAAAATATCAACCAATAAATGTTACTTGACTTGACATCCCTAACAAGTGTTATATACATTATTTTTTCCCTCTTAATAAGAAATCAGTACCACAAAATCATAAAAAATATTACAATATGAAGTAGGCACAGTATAGTACAATATAAAATGTAATTATGTAAACAACATTGGTCATGAAAAATATCAACAATTACGTATTTACAAATGCAGCAAAATTAAAAATGCATAGAATTACAGTTTATATGTATACAAATATATATTACATTCAAAAGAGTTCAACAACCTGTTTTCATCAGGACATCAAGTATGTGAATAAACTCCACAGTTCTTTGTCTCTATGTACACAAGTCTTCTACTTGGAATACTTTCAGATATATGACTACCATGCTGTATTCCACAGGCTGTAAAGTTTATTACTACCAATGAAAAAATTCTGTTCTAACAGTTCTAACACATCTTTCATATTTCATGTTCTCTGAGCCTGTTCCATGAGCCGGTATCCATGCATATTGCAGATCATACAAACAGTAATTAAAGTAATACTATGAGGTTGTAATCATAAACCATCCTTGATATTTGTGGGACCAACAAAAAAAAGAAGTAAGATCTCAAAGCTATAAAGCATTCAAACATTATAAATTTATCAATCTAACTACATGCGCAATTTAAATTGTCATTTTGTATCAGCGGGCAGTGCTTCTACTCTAGTGTACAGATCATAGTTGATTACTTCAAAATGAAAGTTGAATGGAAAGATAAAATAAATCATTAAAATCAAATGATGGATCTCTAATGTTCCCCCAAAACCTTACAATACTAATCAACAGTAATAATATGCTGTAAAATTTGGACAATTCAAAAACTAAAGAAATACCACACTTGCCAGAAGTTGGTTCAACAAAAAAAGAAAAAAAAACCTTGAAATATCAGGTAGTAGTAACAATAATTTGCTAGATAAAACCTACTGAAATCACAAATACTTTTTCTCCAAGTACAAGCTCGGTTTTGTAACTTGAAATATCATATGAAATGACGTGTTTTGATAATTTCAGTTAGACATGCCGCCGCAAGTCGCATATTATAATGAACTGCAAATAATAGCAGTGAATGAATTCAGAAAATAATTTACTTTGCAAGTACATAAGAAAGCAATAATTACATATGACTGCACTTCAGAACCTGACTTTAGGAAAAAGTGTATCACCACTCTCATGGAACAGAAGATGTTAGAATAATTTGATACCTCTAAACTATGAATTTACTGCAATATTAAAACCAAATGGAATAATAATTTTTCGAACATTATCTGGTCCCTTTTTTTGCTGCTCTGTACTTTCAGATGGGTTTTCCATTTTGATACTGTTTGGTTGTTCCATCTTCACCATGATTTGACTTTGCTCCAGATTTTGTATGGTGGTATCATCTATACACTGATCTGGTCCTATGGCCAGAGCCTCATCCATCTCTAGTTTAATGTCTACTAGTTCACCAAGGTCTTCAGTTACAGATATTGTACTGCTGTTGTCACCAGATTCATTGGGTCTTTCTGTCATTGGCCCTGCTGTGGGAGTGGCAGATGCCCGATTAAATTGAAATCTTTGTGCATGTCTTTCAGTACGTCTGTATGGTTTGGTTCTGATTTTGGCAAACTCTTCCACACTTAACAACCTTATACCAGCAGCTGTTAAAAGTTTTCCATGTCTTGTTTTCAAATGTCTTTTGTATGTGTTGCGAGTTTTAAAACGCCGTGGACAATCTGTACAAACAAATGGTGTTTCACCTGTATGCCTCCTTAGATGCTCCTAAAAAAAAATTAAAGAAAAGATGTTTACAAGCGTTTCAAGAAAAAATTCGTCTTCTTACACATATGAAATATGAAAGGCTTATCACTTATATTTCATGTCAAACATGACAAACAAAAGGAATCAGTACTGAATATGATCATGCTACACCAATCACAAATGTTCTACTGATAACTCCCCTGCCTGTTAAAAAAATCAAGCTAGGTGAAAAGGTATAGAGTTATAATTTTAGGATATCAATAAAACAGTTGAGTTGGTCTACAACCATTGGTTTAAAGTGAATTCAGTGCTATAACAAAGAAGAATATAATCCCGAAAAGAATTACTATTTATCTATATATGTAGTAAATGCTAATGCTTAAAACGAAGGATGTCTATAACAAAGCCAAAGTCATCCCTTTTGACTTTGTTATAGACCAACTCCACTGTACTGTAATGCTTGGGTTCAAAAAGTCAACATTCTTGACACAAGGAATTTATATTGTTTAACCAGGTCCTCATATTTGTTTTCAGCATTTTACCAGCAGTAGCTTCTCAACAAACCTTGCTGCAGTTTAAGTTTGGTCAGAATTAATTGATTTACTTTCACAGAATTAATTGATTTTCTTTATTTTTAAAAATGATAAAATGGAAGACTTAGCAGTTATCGTAAGTGACAAAACTCAATTATCCATCAAAAGCAGATTGCATGACCAGTAGTTCCTTTGACATCAGTGTTTAGTGACATCTGTAAGCCAAATATTAAGTATACTCTTTATAAGATTGCTTTTTTAAGTCTCAGGTGGCTAAGATTAGCAAACGTTTTTGGTTTGTCCATCTGTCTCTGACAAAAATGGTACATGTAGTAACCTCTGAATTTAACGTGAAAGGACATTGATATTTCACATGTGCATTCATTGTTACAAAAACAGTTTCAATGTCATTTTTTTTACCTAATGACTTAGACCATAATATTTGATCTCCTTTTGAGAACTTGAACTTGGCAATAATTTCTATAACTTTGCTGTCATAGGAGAGTATTTGTATTTAACGAACAGATCATGACTTATACAAACATTTTCAAATCGTGAATGGATGGACATACTAACTGATGTGATCTACCAAGTTTTAAACATGAACTGTCTTGAATAAACAAGACCATCAGTGAAACTGATGTATACTCCCAAAGAACGTTAACCAGCACATAAGCAATAATTGTTGCCTTCTTCTATGAGTAATAATACAGAAGTTGTGTTCCGTATGCAAGGTGACATATGGTCAGCACACACTCTTTGTCCAATGGAAACAAATGTGTGAAGTATGAGCTACAGCATTCGATACCGGAAGGAGACTTCGAAAAAATAAGATTTCAATTCACATATTCAGAAAGGCCTTGACCTATGCATTTGGCTAACGGTCAGTGCATGTATGTGGATCATGAGTAGCATGTGTTAATTATTATCCAAGTCTTTCAATACTGGTAGAAGACGTTAAATAAGGTTTCAAGTCATACATATCTATAAAGATCTTTGACTTTTGACCTTTGATTATGAGACAAAGAAAGTTGCATGCTTGGGCTCTGGGGATTTTTTTTGTAGGCAAGATCTTAATTCATGAAAGGGTTTAGGAGATATGATTGTAGACAAACAGACAAATTAGCGACTATAGGAGGCCCCCATAAATATTTTCTGGAAGCATAAAAATGAAAGATCCCCTGTTGCTAGAGCTATTCTTGTCTAGTTGCTACATCACAAAGAAAGCCAAACATGGTTCTTAGTAGTTTGAGCTTTGGAATGGGATTTCAAGAGTTCAAGTCTCGGAGACAGCATAACGGTTTTATCTTTCCTGTCCAAGATGAGACAGTGTAAAAGAGGTCCCATGTGATGTCAAGAATTGATGTCACATAAACTTCAACACATCATAGGAGTAAGTCCTTTGCATCGTAAACTTTCTGAAGTTTGCATAAGTAAGTTTGATGCTGTAATATATGACTGAAATAATGTAGAAAGTGGCATAAAGCACTATTGCTACCAACTTCATAGAAAAAAGTGAAATAATTGCCAAATACCTTAAAATGACTGGGATGACGAAACTTTCTTCCGCAATCTTTACAGGTAAATCTGCTTTGGTTGTTGTGTATCAACATGTGGTAATTCAAACTGTGTTGTCTCGTGAAGGTTGTATTGCAGATGAGGCACACGAATGGTTTAATCCCTAAAATGGTATATATGTAACTTAGACAAACAGTAAGTGAAATAGAAATAACAATTACTGACAAGTAGATTTCTTTACAATTTAAACAAATGCATACTCTCAAACACAAGAGGAAACACATACATGCAAAATTCACAGTTAAAAATAATATAAGTTCCAAATGATTACCTTTGCTGAACTTGCTAGAACTATCAACAGGGTTGACACTTAATTGAGAATTAAAATTCCCCAACTTTCCATTAATTATACCACTTAATTTTCTGGCCCCCACCCTGTCTCCAACTGCTGTTTAGTCCAAGCATAATTGTTTAATCAATTTTCAGTAGGATTTATGTACAAGATCAACATTCAACTACCAGAATTTAGCACAGATGAGTGTTAACATCTTAATTTATACTGCTGAAAGATTGTCATAGCCCCAAAGAAAAGAGATCCTATAAGGATCTAGACTACCTCCATCATTAAATTTTTGATTGATCTATGACAGACTTGTTACTGTAAGTTCTCTACATGCATTCAATTAATTGCCCCCTACTTCAAATTCCTGCTCTTTGGAGCTCCAATTTCTTCTAGTCAGCTAAAGGGGAACCTTCATGCAAGATTTGAGGAAGATTTCTTCAATACTTCCTCAGAAATAGCAATAACAAAATTGACTTTTTATAACCGGAGTTCCCCCTTTAGGGCCACAATCTTTTTTGGATCAGCTCCAAAATATGACATGCAAAACTACATTCCAAGGTGAACCTCTATGCAAAAATTGATGAAAACTCGCTTCATTTCTTTCTCAGAAGTAGCAATAACAGGATTTACTTCTTAAAACCTGAGTTTCCCCTTTGGAGCACCAATTCTTTTTTGGATCAGTTCCAAAATGTGGCATGTTAAACTAAACCCCATGGGAACAGTGTTTCAGCTAGACATTCTAGAATGGGGGCCAACTGGCGGATCAATTTAAAAAATGTGGGCCAATTCTAAAATTACATGCGTGTACCTTGGGTTTCCTCACTCGGCCTATTTAAATCAGCAGCACCTTCATCGCTGCCGGCTGCTAAAATGGCAGTTTAAGTTTGGCTGCCGGCACCGGCTGCCACTTGTATTATCCTATACAATATGTTGCTGTCTAGGTTTTAAAAAATCTGTAATATTGATCCCCCATTTCATTTTGAATACGTAGACTCCCAAATACTTGAATTCCCTAAGACACAAAGCCGTATACTGTCTGCTTTCAGAGACTGTTTGCTTTGTCACATCTTTATTCCATGCTTGATTACCAGTAATGCTACATGATATGATAACTCTTATGAGTTCAGAACGTGTAGACTAGAAGTGTATGATAACTCCCAAGGTGTTGATACAGTGTTGGTCTAGATCTTCAAACCACTTTGTATTGAAGGTAAAAACAAATGACTTTTTCAAACGAGTAATTAACATTGAGCCATAATCAAACTAGGTAACTTAAGCGAAACTTTAAGCTTAAAGTTATTGTTTTCGGCGCAGAATAAAACATTTAAATATTAGATGCAGTTTAATTAGTGCCAATTTAGGCTTACAGATTTCTCATATTTGTGGGATTGGGAGCTAATTTTGTGGAAACCCTGCAAAGGCGCAGTCTAGCTGAAACACTGTGGGAAACCTCCATATAAAGTTTGAGAGAGCGGGAATTGTTTAAGGACGGATGAAGGACCATAGATGATGGACAATGGAAGATGAAAGACAGACCATGGAGGAAAGAATGATATGATGAGAATGATGATAAGCTAAATATTTGGAAATCCTCCTAGAACTTATTTTTCCCTGATTTTCTAAACAAAAATTTCTATGACCAAATTGCCAATTTCCATAACAATTTAATGACTTAAAAAACTCATTTCCCACTGGCTTTTCAACCAAGGTAAATTAGGTTTTTCTTATCAATCTTTAGTTCATGAGATAAAATAAATTCATCATAAAAATGTTGATTTTTTTCAGTGCTCTTTCTAAAAAAAAGACATGATTTCAACTCCTATAAAAATTTTCAGCACACTGATTGTATTTGTAGTTTACCTGCATGACTTCTGTAATGATACATCAATGTAGCACTTGCTGTGAAGGTCTTGTTTTTACATATTCTACAGTATAATGGATTACGGTCATCTTTTCTCTTTGCTTTCAGATCTCTGATACATTTCAATGCTGCTTTCTATTGGACAAAAATGAAGAAATGTATTAATCTTAACGATGCTTAGTACAGTAAAACTTGACTCTATCGACTACTGACTTTACCGACATACTGTCACATCCGACACCATTGATTGAAAACAAAATCTTCGCTATATGTTTATAATAATATTTCACGATATCAACCAAACACTGTTATTTCCGGTCTCAGACACACGTTTTGATACTTAATTAAACAAGTTTTCATACTGACTTTACTGACCGTGAAGAGGTTCTAATCCCTGTCACATGAATTACTCTTCTTTACCCCATTTCCCAGGCCCTTAGTAAACTTACTTTAAGTCCAGTATCAGATTATCTAATTAGTTCCTGCTTATTTTGACTTTGTTTTAACAGCATTTTCACACCTCTGTCATATGATGTCCATTCGTTGTTTAATTTATAGTTTAATAAGCTTAATTATTGGCTTCAAATTGGATTAGCTTAATGGCCCAAGAGGTTGATGCCCTGAATCTATCTCACATAAATTGTTATTTAATTGTCTATACAATAAATATCTGCTGACAAAATTCTTTAAGTAAAAGTAGTTGCAGAATGATGTGGCACGCTCATTTACGGTTAAGTAACTTTCATAAAATCAAAATTTGTTGACATTATTACTTTAATATTTTAAGGATAAAATTTCAAGTTGTTATGAATCTATTCATCATTTCATGTTTTTAAAAGAAAAAGAAACACATGTGATGTACCAAATCTATTATGGAACAGTTCTCCTATAGTGTTGTCTGATGAGGTATAGCACCCTTCCCTTGCAGCTTGGGTACTATATTTCACCAGACAACACCACAGGATAACAGTTCCCTCCGGAGAGGTTCATAATAGATAGGTATTGTTTCGCCGAATGGTAAGCCCCTGGGCAGTGTAAACAAATTAAGGCATATTATTCAGTAAGGTAAACTGATACCATCATCATGTGCTACCAAAACAACATTGAGAAATATGTTAAGAAACTTAACACATTCATGAGTCCAGGACTCACAATGTCTGGACCTTTTTCAAACGGTCCCATGAAATTTGACTCAACGAAGTTTTACTGTATATATTACCCTCTCCCAATCTGCACTGCCTTCCTTCTCTCCTTTCTTCTTTTTCTTTTGTCCAAAGAGTTGATGATCATCTTCACTTATGAACTCATCTACATACATCCTACCTTTCTTTGCAATTGGATACTTTGGCATTGGTGGATATGGCTCTGAAATGTATTGAATAACAGACCTTACGTTAAAATATTGCCCTGCCAAAATAAACAAGTTAGAAGATCAAAGGTTAGATAAAATAATGAGCACCTGATACGACAGCTCAGCATGAAAACTTAACATTCAATGCTGCTTTTGTCTACGTACATTGGTTTTTCAGGACTGTTTTCCCTTCATTTTATGTGAACAGGCTTTTAAATGAATGAAACAGGCAAAAAAGGGGGATCAAACGAATGAACAAAAACTTTAAAGGCTAAAGGCTTTAGTGTATGTAGCTCCAACAGACTTACATTACTAGTAATAGTAATAATAATTCTGTTCACAGCACCCTCTTTTTGCAGCGTAGCTGTAAGTGTAAGCTTAACACAAGAAAAACTACTTACTTTTTCCACTGTGTCCAACTTTTTCTATTCCTTCACTCAAGTCTAACTCAGCCTCTGGAGAATCATCAATTATTTCCTCAGAACAGACAATAATTGTTTTAGATGCTTCATCACTACCTGTTCCACTGCTGGATAATTCATCCATCACAGATACATTACCAAGGCACAGGATTGGCTCAGACCTTTTGCGCTGGTGAATGACAGGTTTTCCAAAATACATGTACTGGCTGTTGTCACCAACATCTATATCACCACCCTCATCATCTTCACCTGAATCAAACTCAATTTGATCAATTCCTTTCTTCTTTCCAAATATTGTTGTGTAACAGTGGTCATGATGGGGTTGAGTTCTGCTAAGCAGATCTATGATAAACTGTTCGTTTTCCTCAATCCTACGTTCCGTTTCTCCTAATACTGAATCTTCACTATCAGATCTATCATTAACAGATCTATCTTTTCTCAACTTTCCAGATCTACTGGCTGAAGACTGAGAAGCTTTCAATTGTTTGTTTGAACCCTTTTGTGACGATTTTCTGTTTGATCTGCGCCTATGTATACTACTATCATTTTCGTCACCTTCAAAAATATCATCAAACCCTCCCATTTCTGTATCAGAACTAAGTAGTAAATCTGATGAATTTCTTTTAGCATCATTTTTGTCTTCTTTAGTATTACTGCTTGTACTCGGCTTCAATGCTGTAAACTTCACCTTATTATTGACACCTGGTTTGGATGTTTTTGTATACACATATGTGCCACTTCCATCACGACACCTTTTCTTGGATACACTGGAGGTCAATTCTACAGTAAATATGAAATTTAAGAAAAATATTGTTATTATTTCATATATCAGAACTTACATTGTAAAAATTACTTAGGAATGTACCTTTATTTCAATTAAGCATTTAAAGCACAAACATCTCAATAATAAAGACGGCTTCATGAATTAGCTTTGGTGTATTCTACATTAAACAGTGTAAACTTCTATTTATGGGGGACCTGTTGCAAAAGGTTCATAGAAATGAACAGTTTGAATCGACCAATAAAGATAAAAATGTCTAATTGTTTATACTCCTTCTATGAATAAATTCTGCCTTACCTTGTACCTTCCTCTCTCTGACATGCAATGGAACTGCATTGAATTCTGTGGCATCTTTTTTGTCTGGGTCTAAAAGATATAAATAAAAAAAAGTTGTACTAAAGATATGTTTTATATATATGTATGGCCAAACTGGTTAATAAGGTGCATAATGTACATGAATAGTATAAATATAGGCATTAACCAGAACCACGAGATTAGTGTTTAGTGTTTCCCCCAGGTTAAAAAAGGGCACGAAGATTTTATCAGAAAAGGGCACTTGTATCGCGTGAAATGATGCTCAGAGGGACACATGTAATGCATCGCGTCGAAGGATTCTATGTAGGGCACTTGTTGCACTCAGAATATGACTTGGAGAAAGTTTAACTGTGCATTGATATGGATCAGTGGTTGTTCTTTTTCACACACACAAAAAAAAAAGTGTGGGTCAATTTTCAATTTTACAGTAATATTTTTTCAAAACCTTTACCATTCTGACAAATGAATATTTGTTCATTGATAGATTTCTGCATGCATGATAGGATGTCAGTGCTAAAGTGTTTATGATATGTTTTTTTTACCAAAGCTTTTAATTGTTTTTCTGTAGATTTGTATATTTG
>JACSZP010017896.1:0-14489 GCA_016161895.1 Pinna nobilis | reverse complement strand
TCAACATTGAAAATTGACCCAGGGTCATTTTTCAACATTGAAAATTGACCCTAGGGTCATTTTTCAACGGGGGTAACTTTTTAATGTTACACCGGCAACGTCTCCATACCAAAGAAATATAAAAAATAAAAAACATAAAATTTTCTCGCTGTATTTCAGTCCCTGTCTGGAATAATCCCGCAATAGATAATGCTGATCCACTGTCTACTTGTCCATTGAATACGACTCAACTCCGACCGATGGTAAAAGATTAATTTTTTAACTTCACAAACAAAAGTGTAAAAATTACAGATTAAAGTATAAATTTTACAGAAAAAAGTGTAAATTTTACAGAAAAAAGTGTAAAATTTATAGAAAAAAGTAATTATATGATATACTGCTTGACCAGCTTGATTCCACCATGGCATGACTATTCAAATAATAGAGAGTGGGCGGTACGTAACGCGTTTCATTGAAAGCCACCACCATCATCATCACCACCACCACCATCTACGTTGGGTACTTGTCGATAATGTGTTTTGACTAATTTTTACAATAACACTCCAAACGTCTCCGTCAGACAGAGACCGTATAGTAGCAGGACAAAATTAAGTTCCCAACATATTTTTCCTATATATCTTATATTAAACTGCATTTTTATATTAAAAAAATCCCCTGCATTTGTTTAATGTCACATTTTCTTAAAGTTTACACCACTTAGTGCAAATCTTCTGGTAGCTTCTTTTAATAATTTTATAAATCTTTTATTTATAGCTTTTTAAAAAATACGGTGAATTATAAGTTTGGGCTTTTCTTCGAATGTTAGGTATTTGTTATAACAAGGACGTGTAAACAGACGTCCTTGGTTATAATTATACATGTTATATAAAGGAATTTGGTCTAAGAAATTTAAAGGTTACAGGAATGTATTTTTTTATTGCTGGAATAAACGATTTAGAAATTAAGAGAAAAATGAACAAGACATTGAACGATTTGGGATTTATTGGAGAAAATTTCAAGAAAATCTGACATTAATCAAATGCAGGAGAATTTTTCATAAAAGTTCAGTTTAATATAAGATATATAGGAAAAAACAAATGTTTGGGACTTACTTTTCTCCCTGCATCTCTGCGTTAGAGAAGCATCGTGTTCAACTTGAATATTGATACAGACTATAGCAGACTATAGTTTGATGCTTCCGTACTATGTTTAATGATATGCACAAGTTAGTGTGTCGGACGTATTCTTGCACAGCTCCCGTCGAAATCGGTCCCCACGCAAAATCTGTAATATACATTCTTCAAAATATAAAAAACCAGAATAATAAACAAGATTTCCTTTCTTTTGTATCTGAATGAAATACATTCATATTTGATGTTTACTCACCTTTCTGCTTGCATATTTTATGTGTGAATATTTTTTTACTCGCATTCTGACACAAAGTGACCTGTGTACCGGCTAACTATGATTTCTGCACGTAGGGGAACGAGTCTAATATTTTGTCGTTTTGCATTTAATTTCTCTGAGTTAATGGATTAAAAGTGGTGAGTAAAAATTGACCTGTACATTTCAACAACCTATCCTAATAGTCGTCGACCTTAAAACGATCTATTGGTCGTTTTACAGACGGAGACACAGCATTTTCGGTCGCGAGATCCATTTGGTAACTCCGTGTATTGTAAATATGTCGACGACCCGATATGCCACAGCCTGTGTTACTCCACGTTATAAAGTCATTCTTCTAAGACAGCAGGTCTTAATTTGTATTTGATCATTTTCACTGACAAAGCTTCCTCCAATGTATGTACCTGCACCATACGCATCGATGCAAACTGCTCCCAGTTGCTGAATGCATTGTGAATGTCGACTAAATGACAGCAAGAGTCGGATGTTCCGCCATGTTGTGTTGGCGAGTTCTGGAAGTTATTTACATTCGCTTCCTGTGTTATTGTTTTCCTACTTTTGGGATTTGCCTTCTTTAAAATATGTTTGTAATCACTTTAAGTATTTTGATGAAACACGCTGAACTTTTAATGACAGTTTCTGTACTTCATTTAAAACACAAACAGAAGACTTCTTCGACAACAAATAAAACGCGAATTGACGGACTATTTTCATACGGTCATGTTACCACGGAATTGCTGTATGTCCATTGCTTACAAGCCAGCGTGTTTCTTTTCTTACGCAATACATGACCCTTAATTTATATGTCATAATGCATTTAGTGGGAAAATCTTTCATAAGCGTGAACAATAGTTTTGGATTAAAGTGTATCAAGTTGGTGATAAACTTTATATTGGTAGATCTACAATACATGTATTTTATTGTAACCAATTCTAAAGACTAAAGTAAAAGGTTACAGAAATGGTTATTGCTCATGTTGATGCAATGACGGTGACCAAAAAGAGAGAGAGAACACACTAAGAGCAAGGTGTTGGCTTGTGTAAAGAGTAACACCAAGGAAGTGATGATATATGAACATAACTGAACTTTGGTAATAGATCAACATTGTAATAAGACTTGTTAATGTTGAAAACAAATATAGCTGAGTAAAGCACATATTGGTATATTTCTGTGATATTGTATCATTATTTAATGAAGTACCACATGCTTAGGATCATTACATACTCATTGATCAAAGTATCACCCAGTTTTGAATTTTTTTCTTTCGGTGCTGCTGTGGCTCGGCGGTTAGTGCTTATGTTTACCTTCTGATTGCAAGGTCATGGGTTTGAATTTGCACCCTGCTGTTGTTTTCTGTCCCTGTCCTTCTGATCAGACCTTATAAATCCAGGACCCTGTGTCACAGTATGTTGTAGGTGTTAGCAAGTTAAAGAACCCTCACTGCCCAGTTGTTGTATTCAAGTTGTAAGTGCCGAGCATAGGGCAGGCAAAAGCATGTTTGACTTCTAATCATGAGGTCATGGGTATGAATTCAAGCCACATTGCGATTGGCTATCCCTGTCTTACAAATTAGACAGTAAAAACCGAGGTCCTGTGTCACAGTAGGTGTCAACATGTTAAGGAACGCTCCCTGCTTTACGGCCATAGGTGCCTAGCGTGGGCATAATTTGTCGCTCTTCACCAGCATAGTGTGTTGGATGATAAATAATCATGTCTATATAAAACAATCATTAAGTCCATGCCTTTGAGATTAATAGTTAAATGTATGTTAAAAAGTTATTGCTCTTTCAATATGCATCAAACTTAGCATTGATACAATAGATTTTATTATTTCAGAGCCAACACTGAGAGAGAAAGATGGAGTCCTCCAGTGGGGGCAGCAGTATACCAAAAATAATGGTATTCCGGCCAACCATGGAGGAATTTAAAAATTTTACAAAGTACGTAGAGTACATGGAATCATGTGGAGCCCACAAAGCTGGTCTTGCAAAGGTATGGATCCTGATACTGTCAATGATTGACTGAATGCTTTTATGTCAAATTTGGTACACTTGATCTGATCCTAATAGACCACCCCTCCTGCCTTGTTAATGTGGTCTTTTGTGAATGATTGTCTCTCACGTCGGGTTTTATTGATATGGTTACTTGAAACGGTATTTTCCAGGGATTAATCTAGGCCTTCTCGGGGTCCGAATATCGGACCCTTTCCCAATAAAAAATACTGTCCATTTTTCCCAAAATGCTAGTAGAAATTCCCAATCTATTAGCTTCTGAAGTTTTATGAAAAAAAGCGTTGGTTAACTTGAAAGTTTTACGTGTTTAAATATATTTTAAATGCCTTCGTAACGTGACATATTTCGGAGCATCCGAATGCCATTCGGAACACGCTCGGCCTTTCGAGAAAAAATCTGTATCGTTTCTGCGCTTGAGAATAACGGTACACATTTGAACAATTATTCAAGTATGTGATCGACGCCGACTACAACAACGTGTTTAGTATCGAAGGATACATCATGTCGCACAACAGCATTTACTATGCTAAAAAATAAGGAAAACGGACTCAAATAAATGCCGCAAATTAGACGGCATGGGTTTTTTCGTTACCGCTAGCCCGTCTCCCAGTACTGATACGAAAATCAACGAACAAAGTGGCGGTGCTTTTGCAAGTTCATGTGAGCCAGACATCGTAGCATAGGCACTTGTTTCTATAAGTTGGGGTCAAAAATTACATACTGTAAATTATGTTAATTCTTAACCCCCATTTATACAAGGTAGAAACAAGTGCCTGTGCATCGTAGACATTGATGTCAATGTCACTGATGATGATAACTTGAAGGACAGTCACACGACCTTCTCCGAGTCGGATCAATGTGAAGCAATTAAAAAATCATCTGAACTTCAGTCTATGAGTGTCTCAAAGGGCGAACACGATTCTAATTCTAAAGAGCTGGATTCTACTGGCGACTCTGATTCTGATCATTATGTTGAATTACCAGTACCAGACCAAAGAATATTTTCATCTAGCAAGTACGAAAGGTCATTCCCATAAAGATTTGAATACTATTACAAGATATTATTTTCTTTGGTCTCTGAGTCAGTGACTGTAAAAGAAACAAAACTGACATGTCTTTATATATTGTTAAATACATATGATAATTATTGTCAGTTCCCACCTATGCAGGTCTGATTTAATAATTTTATTGCCCTAAAAATTCCCAATTTGACCCAAAATGTCGATAAATTTCCCAATTGTGCTTCTGGTACTTTTGCCCGAAAAGGCTTCATTAATCCCTTTTTCTTATGTCAGTGGTCCCTAAAGGCTGGTTCCACTGTATTTCAAATGCAAGGACCAGTTGTACATTTACAAGTACTTTCTATTGGAGATTTTTGTCAAAAAGTGTTCACCATGTCCATAGCCTGTAAGAGTTTCTAGACTAGTAATAGTAAACTCTGCTGCTGTCCACCAGTGCCTGACTATTAGCAGTAGCAGTCAAGACTATTGTAGCCTGAAAAAATTACATGTATATTCATGGGGAAGAGTTAGTTATAGTGCTTATTAGAGAACTTCATGTATTAAAGGCCTAGGCTTTTTTTAACAGCCAGAAATATCACCGCATTCTCATTCCTTTTTTTATACCGTACTTGATAAGATTGTTGTAGTTATCAATTGGCACATTCTTTTAAATGGAGTGGAACCTCACAATTCTGACCATCTAAACTCTGTTATCTGTGCCATATTGTAGGCTGTTTCAGCCCCACTTAGGAGACCATCTTACTAGTCAGACCAATTTTATCCAGTCCTTTGGAGGTCTTATGGATGTTCCAGTGCTTTATGTATTGTATTGAGACACTTGTGCATTTACACAAACAAAGACATTACTGAATGAAATAGATTCTAAACTGACCATTAGAAGACATTTGATTCTTACAATATTTTTTTCCCCAGGTGATTCCACCTCCTGAATGGAAGCCACGGAGAGATGGATATGATAATGTTGACCTTACAATTCCTGCTCCTATTACACAAGTTGTAACAGGTTGTCAAGGTCTTTACCAGCAGTTTAATGTTCAGAAAAAACCAGTCACAGTACCTGAGTTTGAGAAACTGGCAAACAGTGATAGGTAAGTCAAAAAGTGGATATGTGAAGCTTGTTATTCATGAATGTCTCATTGCTATATTATGTTTATATACTCTGCAATTCAGAAGGGTGAAATACTTGACAAGAGATTCTTAAAATTAGACTATGCATGTATATGTCGTGTTGCAATAGTCTGAAAACCTATAACACATAGTCTAGAACCCTATAAAACTGATTATATTTAGTTTTGCCTGACATGCAACGAGTATTAGAAGTGATTTGATAATTTTTCCAATGTCTCTGTTTCAACAATTAGTGGATAGTAAGGTTCCTTTAATTAGGATGATATACCTAATACCAATGTATGGTACCGAGTTTAGTCTATGGCAGGCACTTCTGATTTTAGGAGGTTGCCAGGTCAGTGGCTCTTATTTATATTGAATGGAAGTCCCAATGAACTATGGTTTTCCTTTTCAAGGGGTGTCAAAAGTTCCCAAGTTCATGTGCATATTATTTACCCGGTGTGTATTGAGAGAGAAGAGGCAATTGCTTTATAATTGGCATTCTTCCTCATGTAGTGAAGTTCTTCCAGTACCTCATGGTCAATGACAGAGGGACCTAGGGCTGTATTCCAGAAAAACCTATTGGGTAATATTACTTCACTGATTATCTTGTATGATTCTCACAGAGACAAACAATTCAGTCAAAAATATAGGTAATTTTTAATCTTCCTGAAATTTTTCCATTTATGCAATACAGTAGAGTCAGTCTGTAACAAATTGGCTTGAAGCAAATTAAGTGCTTTAACAAAGAGGAATAAAATCCCGGAAAAGAATTACAATTTATCTATATATGTAGTCAATTCTGATGTTTAAAACGAAAGATGCCTATAACGAAGTCTACCCCCTTTGACTTCATAATAGACCAACTTCACTGTAATTTTGATTGACTCCTGAGTATTCTTGTTTCATCCACAGATATCGTACTCCTAAGCACTTTGATTATGAAGAATTGGAAAGGAAGTACTGGAAAAACATCACGTTTGTAAACCCGATATATGGAGCAGATATTTCAGGGTCTTTGTATGATGAGGATCAAGACATTTGGAATATCAACAGATTAGGAACAATTTTGGACTATGTCAATGGTGATTATGGCATAAAAATTGAAGGTGTCAACACAGCTTACCTGTATTTTGGCATGTGGAAGACAACTTTCCCTTGGCACACAGAAGACATGGATTTGTACAGTATCAACTATGTTCACTTTGGAGCTCCAAAGTCATGGTATGCCATTCCACCTGAACATGGACGACGACTAGAAAGACTTGCCCAAGGTTAGTGGTTTGATGCACTACTTTTGTTCTATATGAAGAATACTCTGGTATTGGTATATCACATGGCAACCTCTATAATAACGTATGAAATCAATTTCATAGTAGTTCTATTGTTTTCACAAGATTAAAATAGAGATGAAGATTTTATCAGAATCGTGCACGCCAAAAGATGCTCAAGGGAACATTTGTTACTCAGGAATAAGCAACAGCCTGTCTGGTAGTAATGCACTGTTAAGGATTTTCAAGTATAAGTGAATAAATATATTTCATTGAAATTGTGAGGACAAGAACTTTCAATCACAAACGAGTATATTAATTTACCAAAAGAGCACAGTGTCATGAAAAAAGGGCAAAGCATGATACCATCTCAATAAGGATGGAGGAAAATTCTGGGATGTACATGCCATATTGATGTTATGAAGTTACAAATGTGTTTCTAAACAAAAATTCTATCGTTAAATTATTTTGAAAAAAAAAACGATTGAGAAGTTTTCAAATTAAGGTAGCTTTTTTCTAGTTGTTTTCAAGGAACTGCAGTTTTTTTTTCGTGAAAAATTTAGTCGTATTGATGGCACAGCCAAATAAGACTCAAATTATTCTACCAATTTTTTTTCAGGATTTTTCCCAAGCAGTTTCCAGGCATGTCCAGCATTTCTTAGACACAAGATGACACTAATATCACCTGCAATACTGAAACAATATTCTATTCCATTTAACAAGGTATGTAAATTGTAAATGTTTTTGTTGCATTGTTGTTTAACGTCCCATTCAAGAATATTTCACTCATATGGAGACATCACCTTGTGCCAGTGAGGGGCCTCAGTTTTTACTGTCTCTTCCGAAAGACAGGGGATGGCCAACCGCGGAGTGTCGCTGCGGGAAACGAACCCCGGACCCCTCAGCTCTAAGTCGGACATGCTAACCACTCGGCCACGGATGCCCCTAAATTGTAAATGTAATTGTTAGTAGATCAGAATATGGATTTGATCTCATTAAAAGTTGTAAAATTTTGTGTGAGGGTTTACATTGACAATAATCTCTCTGCACCGTTCTCCTGTTTTTCTCAACAAATTCAGCATCGTCTGTTTCAAAGTCTATACCTTGCTCAGAGTCTATATAATATCATTCATTGTACCTTTCATTTAAAGTTTGAAGCATATTTTTGTATGTTATAAGCATTGATACTTGTTTTCTTTGTACACTCCAGTGCACAGTTATGTTCATTTGTACAGTTGTTTAGGTACAAGTCTACTAGAACATATGTGATCGAGTTAGATAAAAGTATATAAAAGATTTAATCTCTCAGCTCTAGTCAGCTTATGTTTGCTAGACAGTTTGCCAGTTTACTCTGGGAAGCCTGATGGTCTCACTTCAGATACAATAAAAGGCCAAATTATCTCCATAACCAATATTAAGTGGCGTGTTCCATGTAACTGAAAGATTGATAATCAAATTTCCTTTTGTAGATTACACAAGAAGCTGGAGAATTTATGATCACATTTCCATATGGATACCATGCAGGTTACAATCATGGATTCAATTGTGCCGAGTCCACTAACTTTGCAACCAAGAGATGGATAGAGTACGGGAAAAGGTGTCTACAGGTATGATATATTAAGATAATAATGTTGTGCAGCATGATCCGAAAACAACAATGTTTCTGGGGTAAAATTTACTCTATTCCATGTACCTACTCAATGGAACAGTGAATCATTTCTGGTTATTACTAACATCAGTGCCCAAGAATGCAAAAGTAACTGGACTATCAGGAACAGTTGGTGACATTCCAATTGGATTTGTCGAAAAACTTTAGAATATTGGACGATTTGTTTCATGGTTATGTTAAATTAAATCCAGTTTTGAGAGTGATACAAAAATGAATGCAACAGAGAAATGTGCATTCACTACTTATGCACACAAACTACCCACTAATTTCAATCTATACCTGTAAATCTCCCCTTTGCTAGTCTGGAAAATGCCATATATTAGTGGATTATCATACAGGTCAAAATTATTTCCCAAATTTTTGTTTTAAATTGCAGAATATCACACACTTTATTAAAGTGATTTCCAGACAAAATATTCATTATAAAATTTCATCTTTGGCATTCTCTGCCATGCTAAGTTGGGAAAAAGTATTTTTTTAATACTGTTTGAGGGCTTATTGGTTCATTTCTTAGATTGCTAATCCAGTCTCCATTTGTCTTCAGTATTTTAATGATATATTTAGAACAGGTTTGTATATTTAAAGAAAATTGCAATTGGGTTTTGGTCTGTGTCTCAGTTCAAGGTAACCATTTTCAATCCGTTAGACTTACAGGTTGAGAAAAATGGCATGTACTGTAATTTCTCACGGAATATGCCGGAGTGGGCTTTCTGAAGATGTTCAATTGTAAACAGGATATATTGTGGTGTGCAGGCTATAAGGCAGAGCTGGCAGTTTGCAAGAAATTACAGTATGTTTCTTTTTGTATTTTTTTTTAAATGAATAAATTAATGTTCTTTTTTGTCTTTGCAGTGTACCTGTCGTAAGGATGGTGTGAAGATAAGTATGGACACATTTGTGAAAAGATTTCAGCCTGACAGGTACGATATGTGGAAAGTGGGGAAAGATGTAGCACCTCATCCTGAAGATGATCAAAGCAAACTGTACAATAAACACAGGTAACAATTTTATTTTGATTTGATTTGTTGTTGATCCCACTCTTCCATGAGTAAGGAGAGGGGCATCAAAGTTTTGACCTTTGCTTGACACATATTGCCCAGGGCTCGAAATTAACCCTTTTTCCTAGGTAGCACAGGGCCAGTTGCTTAAAAAATCTACTGGCCCTACCAAAAATTTACTGGCCCACATAAAAGAAACTCAAAAGAATATTTTTTCAGTGGATATACAGTTTGAATGACAGGATACTTTCAGTTTGTGATAAAAAAAAAATGGAATAGATTATTTTGGTAAATTTGAATAGACATAATATGCAGATTAGCCTTTTTTTCTGAATTTCTGCTGGACAACAGGGCCAGTTCAGACGAGAAATTTACTGGCCCAATGGATTATTTACTGGCCATTGCCCACCGGACAAGTGGTAATCTCGAGCCCTGTGGCCACTGACCAGTAAGGGTGGTCTTTAGATGCTGACAACAACGGTGAAAATAGTAAAAGATTCAGATACAGTGGAAGCTTTCTATGAAGAACGCCTAGGTGACTGGTCAAAGTCTGTATGTCCAGTGATGTTATTCTATTGAGGTTTGAGTAGCTGAAATGACATTCAGCCAATTAAATGAGCGTTCTTTATATTAATTTTAAACTTTCTTACTGTATCAATAGACCTTTGTGATCTAGGTATCCCAATTAGCTAAATGTACCGTCTTCATACTTTTATGTGAGACAATAGAAATTTTAGAGGTAGTAATTGCTCACTATTACTGATTTTCACACACACCCATGGCATTCTAGGGTTAACTTTGAAGTATTATTTGAATTTTTGAAAGCACATTTAAGTAATTAGCATGTGCATATTTATTACATTCCCTTGTCTTTATTAAAGTATGTATTGAAGTATTAAAATGTATGACTATGAGAAAGAAATTGAGGAAATCAAATATAGCCCTAAGTCCTGGATTCTCATTAAGTTGTAGATTTCTTCTTTTTGTGAATGTGTTTGATTTTATGTGATGCATGCAATTATTTGGGTTAAGTATTTAGCTGTAAGACTACCTTCGGCCCATGGGGCAAAATGTACAGAAAGATATATTAGAATTCAAAATTTAGAAGAAAAAAAATTCATGCATCCAAGAGAATCCATGGTTTTTGAAAAACAAAGTATCGATTTGTTTGTCTTGAAGAGGAAAACATCATAGGGGATAAGATTTTTTATTGATATATTGTATTTATTCATACATAGTTGAAAACTGATGAAATGATAAAGTGAGGTATATATTTGATTTGAAAACAGTTTTAAAGTAGTTGTTAGTGTTTTTAAGTTTTTAGATAGATTATTCAGCAATACATTTTTCCAAATCATTTTTGACAGGGATGCACAGAAAGCAATTGAGGCCAACAATTCAGGAACTGTACAGACAAAGAGGCATCCAATCTCCAAAAATGCTATAGACAAGACAAAGAAAAAAGGAAAACCAAAGAAAGAGCTGGCCGGTGGAAGTGATGTCAAGAGTGACACAGATGCTAAAGTGGAAAAACTACTGAAAAAGATCAGGAAAGAGGCAAAGAAACAAAAAGCAAAAACAGAAGGAAAAGAATCGGATAATAACGAGGACTCCTCCAGTGATGAGAGTGAGGATAGTGATTTAGACGATTATGATGGATCTACGGAAGCAGACTCTGATTATGAAAAAGGTGAAAACAATGACAAAGATGATTCAAAATCTGCAAAGTCTTCTGACTCAGAGGAGAATGCTGTGAAAAGGAAAATTGATGTTTATTTGAAAGATGTAGAGAAAAAGAAAGACCTTAAAAAGCCTGGACCTGCCTCCTTTCAAGCAGCATTTGAGTCATTGGTAGCAGCCAGGTCAACTGCCCTGGCTTTACGCCCTGGAAGTGTGGTGGAGGAAGCACCTCCGAAACCAAGAAAGAGAAAGACCGACACAAGTGCCAAGAAATCGGAACAGAAAAAGAACCCTGGACTTAATATATTAAGTGGTCATGCTGCAGTCAAAGAGCACATTACTAGTGAAGCAATGTCGTCAGCAGCATCACAGACACCAGTGCAAATAATTCCACGGAAGAAACCCAGAAAAGAGCATCAGCAAGCAAAACATATGGCTGGCAATCCCTATCCTTTCCTTCCATTATCTCAAGCTCAATCGCAAAGTGATTCAGACTTTAATCGGCTTAATTTCCTCATGCCAACTATCAAATGGATTAAACAGCAGCAGATGCTCCAAAGTCGGACAGAGTCTGCTAAACATGGACCTAAGGCAACCATGTCACCATTCGCCCATACGTCAGGAGTGACATTCGGAGATCTACTAAATTCTAACTCGGAAATGGAATCCAGATCAAATGTACATTTAAGTGAAAATGAATCCAAAAACACATTTCCTGCCAACATGTTACCATATACTGTAACCAAAGCAGAACAAACAAACATTAATGTGTTCCCTAACAGGGCTATTCCAGGAAAGCCTGCTGTTGTTGGTATGCCATCTGCTTTTGCCTCTGGTGATCAAATGAAACAAGTCAAAATGCACAGTCCTGGTGCATCAGTTTCTGGACACCAGGCATTGGACTTGTCATTACCCTCACATGACAAGAAAATCATTGAACTTTCAAATAGAAATGAAGAAATTTCCTCTTCCTCGTCAATGTTAGTAAGTAATATGGCAATCAAATCGGAATACAACACACAGTCGCCTACTAAGATTGACAATTCTTACACAGAAGCTGATCCTGGGCCCAAATCTGATGCAGCATCAGCACTGTTAAATACCAGCACAATGAAATTGTCGGGATCACAGAAGAATTTGGTATCAAATATTCAGGAAGCATTTTTCCTTGCCCAGAACATGTTACATCATAACATAGATTCAAAAGCTGAGCATGCAAAAGTCACCTCTCCGCCAGCTTCACATAGTTCTCATCAGAGATCCCTGCTTAGTCCCACACAGTCTGTGAACCAAACTGCTCATAAGACACTGAACAACTTAGATGCCAGTGCTAAAGTGTTTCATGATCATGGAAGTCTTGGCTCCCCAGTGTCATCAGTTGAAAAAAGTGCAAGTAACATGTGTACTAGTTCTATAGGCAGACAAAATATTGGCAGCTCAAGCAGTGGTGTGCATTCTTTGACTCACTCAAAATTGATAAACAATAGAGACAAATTACCAGACACTGCAGCAATACAGAGTATAAGTAAATCAGCATATAATGACCGTGTGCTTAATCCTTCTCAGCAGTTGTCCTCTTCCACATTATCATCATCATTATCACAATCTACTGCATCTTCACATTCCATGGCTGGCATTTTACCTCCCCCTTACATGCCTGGGATCCGATCTCCAGGTCAGCAGGGCACTGACCCAAGACTTCAGAATCTGAATCCAGCAGCACTAGCAATGCAGCAACAAAATCTACTAATGCAAACTCAACAGCAGCAAAACTTAACTTCTCAACAGCAGACTTTTTTAGTGAATATACCTGTGATGCATTCCGGCACTACTACTGGCCGTACTATTACCCCTTCTACCCCTACTAATGCATCACAGGTGAAACAAAAGCACATTCTTGTTGGAACATCAGGGGTTGTTGATGTTGTTAAAATACAGAAGCCATCAACATCGGGAATAAATCCAAATGCTGCCAGTAGTAGGCCAACAGTTAGCCAGCTGTTAAAAGCCTCGCGTGAAAGGCCTTTAACATCTGTCACTAAACTGGATGGACAATCTTTGGTCATGTCACCATCTTCAGGATCTCTTTCATCATCTCAGCTGATTCAGGTACATCCAACCGTGAGTCTTGGTACTTCGTTGGTAACACAGACTAACACCAAAACTGTGAACGTAGTCAGTGTGGTGCCATCACCTAACCAAGCCAATATGCCCATCAAAGTCCCGCCACAGACGAACTTGGTTTGCGCCAATAATAATTCAGGTCAGATCCAAAATATACCAAATTCAACACTGTCAAACAAACCTATTGCTACAAGTTTGTTGATTCAGCAGAAACCACAGGTGAACGGCCAGCAAAACTTGACACTAACATCTCCACTGACTATAGCAGTGTCACCACAAGTGAATCAAAGTGCTGGACTATGCATTGTGACCCAATCAAATTCTGTGGGGTTGTTAGCGACACAACCCACTAAAGTTGTCACGGCCACACAGAACTTGATCAAGGCTGATACACAATCACTGCTTGCAAATAAATCAAAAATAATCCCTCAGTTTGGAGGAAGTCCAAAGTTTTCTGGTACAACACAGTTTTTGTTGCAAGGTGTCACTCAGATACATCCCACTGCCAGTGCATTTCAGGTGGATTCAAAAACTCCTCATTTTCAAACCATTAATACCTCAAACATATCTTTAGTGTCACCCAATTCATCTCAGACAGTGCAACAGACTTCTAGTGTTAATAAAATTTCAAGCGTCTTGAGTCCATCAACAACAGTTACTAACTCCGAAAGTATGCAGTCCAAGTATGGAAACTCATCTTTATCGAATGGTGGATTAAACATTTCTGATAATGATCAAACTTATGGTGCCATTGTCAGTCCAAATAAAGTCCTTCAGCTTGTTCCACAGCCTATTGTGCCAATTTCTCAGGTCTCTACAGCTACAACTCTCTGTACATCAACCAAGACAAAACACAAACTACCACCAAACAATGACACCCAGGATAATGGAGTCAGTCCGAACAAGATCAGAAACATTGAAAATAGTTCATGTGATGTTCAACAGAGTGACAGTGCTGCTGCTGATTCACTTCAAAATGGTTTAATGTCACCCTCATCAGTATTGAAACCCTCCATGTACCGTATGTCTAGTCCTGGCTCAGATATTGACCACACTGTTGTACAAACATCAAGCTACTGTGCATTCAGAGGATCACCTAAAAAGTCTCCAAAAAGTACAAAGAATGACAAGGGGTTCTCAAGCAGTGATGAAAACTCCACAGTGAAGGTATGGCATCACAATCTTATATATTATTATATCTCTTGGGAATGGGTTTGAATAAT
>JACSZP010017894.1:0-21665 GCA_016161895.1 Pinna nobilis | reverse complement strand
GGGGGGGGGGGGGGGGGGGGGAATTGCAACACCTCTATCTGCCTTGCTAGATATGTCAGTGAGTTTACATCATGTTTGTTGCGGTCATCTCCCGTACACCATCATAGCATGTGCATTTTCTTTAACCCCCCCCCCCCCAGCAAGTATCAATTCCACGTCAAATACCAATAGATATACACGTATATACATGTACACAGATCTACAGGTAGGTAAAAAATCTGGGCGAAACGACTCAGGACAAACTGTGGAATATGGGCGAAACGACCCAGGTGCGAACTGGAATAAGGGCATATAGGAATATAATTCATGGCCCAGGCAAAAAATCTGGTGATGTGAACCTGACCTAGAAGAAGAAGAATAGACTCAAGGTCATGGTACAACCTTGGTCATGAACAAGTAAGACCTACATATATGTGCAACATTTTCTCCATCCCTGTAAGGTACAGGAAGAAAAACAAGTATGCTCAGACCATCCATACCTGATTTCGGTTTCTGCATTTATTATCAATAAAGCAAGAAAATTCACAAGTCATTTCTATCTGATTATGGTGAGAGACCATCTTCAGGAATCTCACTTATGAAACTCTAGTGGGCAGAATGTTTAAGGGAGACAACTCTTATAAGTTGTATTATTTGGATGTTCTACTTCTTTTTTCTTCACAAATTTAGGCAAATAAATGACGAACAAATATATATGATAAATCTGAAAGACAGCATTTTAATTGCATCCACTGACTTATACATCTTTTGAGCAAAAAATCCAGTTGAGTCTAACCTGTTTTAGCAACCCACTGAATTAACGAAATATCCGTCTTATGTGACTTAATGAATGATTCCCCAATTTTTTGTTCCATATACATGTATTTTCAATCACTTGAATTTATAGACAACCTTTCATATGTGAATCTTTTTCTAACAGTCTCTTTAATCAGGTTATTACAAATGTACACACTGAAAGTTGTGACATGACTCTACTGTATTGTGCCCGCCTTTCAGATCATAATAGGTTGTGAATGTTGGGGAATTAATGATTGGCTTTTCCTTCCTGAGATGTGTGTCACAGTATCCACATGTTAAACAAGAGCTCAATAGCTAGGAGTCCAGAGCAGAGGCCAAATTCTGTAGCCTTTTACAAGTATTTTGTGCTGACGCGTCTATAAAAGTGAAAGATATAAAAGTAGTAGTCACAAAGATAGTGACTGGGATGTTGAACAACAATACAACTAACAACTGAGATGCAATTGATTTAATGATCTATATACATGTATATGCACAAAAGCTGAAGAATCTTTTCTATGTTGTAATTGTCAGATAATTTACACTTTCAGGTACTTTATTTGTGCTATGTATGGTATGGTATTGTTGTTTAACATCCCATTTTTGCTATGTATGGTATGGTACTGTTGTTGAACGTCCCACTCAAGAATATTTCAATCATATGGAGACATCACCGTGTGCCGGTGAAGGGCTTCTTTAACATGCCAACATCTACTGTGACACGGGACCTCGGTTTTTACTGTCTCATCTGAAGGACAGGGACGGCCAACTGCGGAGTGGCGCCGACGCAGCTCGAACCCGGATCTTCCGATTCGCAGTCGAACATCACAGCTAACCACTCGGCCACAGAGGCCCCATTTGTGCTATGTAGCGTAATACTTAGAGACAAAATGGTAAACAGGAAGAACTCTTCAAAATATTCTTACCTGGAATAAAACTGTCACATAAATGAGTATCCATACCTGGAAGATAAACATTTTCTTGTTCAGCATTCATTTTTCATATATGCTTAATCTTACCTATGCTTCTAAATCTATTTGGGTATCCAGCACTGTAAAATATGGATAAATTTGTTACATGCACAGAAAAGAAAGATGTTGGATCTGAAATATTACCAACAATAGGGCATTTTTCTTCTTGGGGCCTTAATACCCAAGGCCTTAGGAGGTCATGCCTTTTTCACTTGTGTCTTTACTTGAAACATAGACATATAGGCCCTAGGAGCATCCCTGCTCTAAGTACATCATCAGGGACTTTAGAAAAACTAGCACAAATCTAGTGGAGAAATTATAAAGGGGAGCAACTCTTCCAAGCAGCATTTAAGAACTCTCAATACAGTTACAGGCTCCAGTTGACTCCTAGACCTATGTTAAATTGTCAACAGTCAATGTGAGTCCACAAGTCCACCCTGAACATACACGAATTGATCCATTCATAAGCTATGGCTCATCTGAAAGGAAATCCTCTACTGATTTTTCTGTTAAAAAATAAAGGGATGTTTCCTGTTTAAATGTTTTGCAAATTCTCACTGAATGACTGGTATCAAAAACCATGTGCTTACCATCATGACTGTTTTTTGAGTATGGGGATTCCCCTCGCCACTTTACTCAGTAGTGTTGCACTATATCATTACTCCACACTGTACATTCCCATATGTTTTCAAGTTCTACTGAAATCTAGCTTTCTCAATCATATTTTACCTTTCTCCTACCTTACACATATCAATTTTCACTCCACTTTGATTAAATTCAAGCATTTTAGCTATTTTTCATGCACTCCATGAGACAGGGGCCACTTCCTTTTAACTGTGTAGTGAGACCTATAAGGAAATTTTTTATATTAAAATACATGTATATGGATAAGCAAAGTAAATACATTATCATCAAACATGATTACTAATATATCATGAACAGAGTGATATATAAAATGTATCCACTAACATTTAAAACTGTTGTCAAAGCTAATCTACAAATGTCTGCTTGCTGCTTTACAAGTTATCAACTACATGTATATACCAAGAAATTCTTTGCAAACAACTGTGGACTGGTTGTATTCATATGGTTTTGTGAGCGTGCTGACTCTGCTCATTTCATACTCAAATAAAATTGTTATCAACTTACATGAACTATGTATATGATGTCTGAATTTTGTTTAAAGGGGAGACAACTCTAATGACTTTAGTTGTTGTTGTATTAATGTTTTATGTCCAACTCAAGAGTCTTTCACTTACCCGGTATATGGAGACATCACCATGTGCTGATGAAGGGTGACAAAATTTTGCCTATGCTCGGCAATCAGGAATTCTTTTCCTGTCAATTTGGTCCCGTTATAAGGACCCATTCCCAACTCCAAATAGTATCTAATAATTTTTCCCAAAATGTAATCCAAAATTCCAAATTCGCTACACTCGAAAAACATTGAAAATAATCCCTCACAAAAAAAATTAGCAATGAAGAAATTTATTTATGAGAAATCAAATTATAAACAAAAACCTAAATAAAATGTTGATTTAGTACATTTATGTGTTTAATTTAGGTTCTTTTAAAAATTCCTAAATTGTACCAAAATTGCCCTATTTTTCCCAATTGCAAGGGACCCAGCCCCATTCCCAAAGAAGTGAAAAAAAAACTCTGGCAATTATGGCTGAAGAGCAGGGAGGATTCTTTAATGTGCCAACAACTACTGTGACAAATTGGGACCTTGGTTTTTACTATCTCATTCAACAGACAGGGACAGCTGCCAACCATACCGTGGTTTTTGCTCAAACCTCAGACCTCTCAATTCTAAGTTAAACACACTAAACACAGGTCATGGCAGCCCCACAAATGATTCTAATTCTAGAAGTACTTACTAAGCTGAATCATTCTTTTTGGGTGACTATGATAGGTTAACTGTCCCCACATGGAGTGATAGTTACATTGGATACAAAGTTGTTGCTGTTGTATTGTTGTTTAACATTCCACTAAAGAATATTTCAGTCTGATGGAGACGTCACTGTGTGTCGGTGAAAGGCGATAAATTTTGCCTATGCTCGGCACTTATGGCCTTAGAACAGGAAGGGTTCTTTAATGTGCCAACACCTACTGTGACACGTGACCTCGGGTTTTTCTGTCTCATCTGAAAGACAGGGACGACCAACCGCGGAGTGGCACTGTGCAGATTCGACCCCTGGACCCTTGGATTGGAAGTTGAGCACACTATCCACTCAGCCATGGAGGCCCCCATTGGATACAAAGATTAGCCATGTTGTATGCCTGGTACATTTAGTAATATGTACAAAGATTTTTCACAAAGACTGATGCATTTTTATCATGATCAGTTTGTGATATTTTATTCAAAAATACATTTGGACTCATTTTTCATCTTCACAGAATTAAAAAATTGAAATATCACATTTGTACCAGCATACAGTTAGAGGATGTACCTGATAAAATACAAAAAATATGCACGCAATATATAGTTTGGTCATTTAAAAAATAAAAAATACATAATTACGGGTTGTATTCATTTCCCGCCATTTTAACAGACATGGCCAATGCCTATAAGTAGGGTGAATTACGCAGACAAAACATGTCCAGCATAGACATATAAATGTTGATTTGACCATTTTTAATGTGTAAATCGCTTAATTATATCCATTTGTACACGATTCTGTCGTTATCTCGTGTACGACAAATTTTTCCTAAATGAGTCCAAGTGTACATTTAACATAACACTAAAGAATCTTTCACTTATATGGCCATGTCACCAATACCATTGCCTATGGCTATTGAGCAGCGAGGGCTCTTTAACATATGCCAACACATATTGTGACACAAGACGGTTTTACTGTCTCATACAAAGAACAATAAAAGATAACATGCAAGGGTAGCATGGATTCTAACCCATAACCTTACTATCCGTAGGTGAATACAGTAAACACCATCCCAATTTTATATGAAAAAGTGTTTGAAACACATTACTTCAATATTATGTACATGCAATAATTATTTGATTACATGTATAACACATGCAATACTGGGACTTGATTAAAAAATTAAAAAATTTCTAACACAAAATTCTCATGAGAGAAAAGTTTCTCATATAATATCTGTTAAAAATGTTTTCATTGAAAGGTAAGACAAGGTGAACATTTTCTAGACCTTTTTCTGCTATGAATACAGATATGATGCTGAAATTTGGGCACAAGCTGCCTCTTGTGGAATTACAGATCCATTTACAGGCCTGTAAAGTAGGTCATGGTGACCCAAGCCCGCTGAAGTGCCAACTGGATTTATAACTCTATGAGATGAAGCTGGTGTCCAAATTTCAGCATCTGATCTGCATCCATATATAAAATAGTTTGAAAAACTATAACCTCTGGAGGATGGATGGATGGGTGGACAGACAGACAGATGGACAGACAGACAACACAATAACAGGTTGTTTCATATACAGATTTGATCCGTTTTTTATGCACACTTTTTGGGTAGTATTTAAGATGTATTTATATAGTCTCCAATTTGATTGTGTTTGGAACTTGTATCGAAGTTGTCTCCCCTATACAATGTACCGTAGTTGAAATAAGGCAGCTAATAGTACATTTGATTTCACATTTGTTTACTAATGCAGTGGGACGGAATCTGGGTTCAAAACCTTCTCTTTTTTTGGAAAAGACAATGGACGATCGATGTAGATACTAATTTTCATCATATTCAATTAGAGGCTTACTTAAAAGTGTATCATGACTGGAGTAACTATATATACATACTGCACAAGATTGTACTTACTGTTCCTCAGGCCATCCTTTTAAAATATTGGTTGCTGAAATAAGACTCAAGAATTTTTACACTGAGTTTGATACTGGTAAGTAGAATTTTTTTTTGATTTGGAAAACTGTAAACCATATATATTTTACAGGGAAAGCCTCGGGACCATACGGGTAATAGATTCCAGATAGATCTTTTTTACTTTATGGTAATGGAGAAATTTGAGATGCAGGGTATTGCATGAGCAGATTATGTTAACCAACAATATTGATATCTTATAAATGACCTTGTCATTTACAAAACAACATAAAAAAGGCAAAAATAGGTATGAAATGATTCATTATATGAATTGATGTTTGTATGTGCATACATCAGAAAGCTTTTGTAAACATGTAGTTTCAGAATAACATGATGATATTACCTATTCTTCTAAATCTGATGACTATCATTATCCCCCATCTACTCTAGTGCAGGGCATAATAATCAAGAGATGTTCTTTTGTGCTGAGACATTAAATCAGAATGGAGACCTTTAAATCTTAAGTTTCATCATTGAAATTGTATATCTGCAGATCTTACTCTCTCAGGTGGGCGTGCATATACGTAATTGTTACCTAGTAACACTGTCAAGTTGCGTAATCATGGTTTTAGAGATTCATTTCAAAGTACTATCATGTTTTATTATTGAATATTCCTCTCAAGAATCTTTCACTAACATTGAGATGCCGCTGCTGGCTGATGAGAGCTATGAAATTTGGCCCATTACACAGTGAAGGTGGGTCTTTCATTTGCTAAAACAAGACCTACTGTGACTCAAAACCTCCATTTAACTGTCCCATCCAAAAGATCCATTCCAGTGGGCTCAAAATGTTACAACCTCTCAAACTGAAGGCAAACACACTACAGTAAAGTCATGGCAGCTCCCAGCTGTTTCTCAGTTAAATCATAATTTGGTCTTAGCCAGAGTTCTCCCTGGACTCAGAAAATTGAGAAAAAAAATTAACCAATCTGGATTTTTTTTAGCCAATTGATGTTTTGGTTAGCCAAGTACAAAATGAACATATCTCAATATATGAAATATTTTTGATAATTTTACATAAAGTCTGCTAGCCACTGTGGATGTATGTAATTTGCAGTACATTTGGAATAATCAACCCATTATTTCCAAATGTTGCATTTTTTAAATTTCATAACATCAGATGCATGTTATTTTTTTTACCATTAACTTTTACCAAAAATTAGTCAATGGCTAAATTGGCTACCTACAGGGTGAGCCCTGTCTTAGCGAAATATTTCATTAGATTGTCCTAAAAACTGAAATCAAGTTGATGTAACATAACTCATACAAAAACAAACCTCAGAGATATGTGGTAATAACATACATGTATTATATGTTGGAATCTGACCTAAGGACCACCTCACTCAGTGATTCACCTTATTTACGGTAGAGCATGTACCACCTCACTAACCAGACCAGTTTTAGACAGTCACTTGGGTGATCTTAATATAAAGGTTCCACTGTACATCATACTTAGAAGACTGTCTCACTAAGCCTCTGTTTCTAAAATGTCAATTTTAATACATTGTAATACAGTTTAACCTGCCCTAGTGACCCACTGAATTAAAGGATCATCTGTCGCATGTGACATAAATGCATGTTTCCCAAAATTGCTTTTTCCCATTATAGGCTAAGTATATAAATCACCTTGATTAAGTGACCTGAGACCATTTCTGTCTGTTTTTTGCTCCTTCTCTTGGATAGAATGACTTTTATTGATAGATCTAGAACAATGCAAAAAAAAAGTAATAAGTGCATGTGTGAACAACATGTGTGATCATTTTTTTAGTACTAGATGCAATATATAATGCAGGGAAAAGAAAGTGTTACCATAATATTACAATATAGAAAAGGTACTATGCATACTGTACTGGTACATTAAGTAGGCCTATAATTATTACTTGGTATGGTTAAACATACCGTCAGTCTTTAAAATGTACCCTGTCCGTTTAGATAGGAATGACTTTAAGATACTGGTATGACATTCAAACTCATGTTTTGTGTTACAATGCCTCTCAGATTACTTTTGCACTAAGGGACCTTTTCGTGTTAGATCTACTGTACATTGTAAATGTATTAGATTCAATCCCTTCAAAATTAGATTTTGGGGTGTTCCTATTTATATGTTGTGCATACTTGACAGGTCTCCCAGTCCAATGAATCAAGAGACTCATTGTTTTTTGTAAAAGTTTTATAACTTCTTGAGCAAAATGAATATCTCTGCCCTGAAAATCTAAAAATGTCCTATTACTCCTAAAAGTAAGATTAAGAGTCTCCCACATGAAAATTTGAAGGTTAGAGAGAGTGGTTGCATCACACTGTGTGACACAGCAAAAACAGGCTCACACTTGAATTAGGATTAAAATACAATTAGATTGCATATGACTTCAATCTACTACTTCTTTCCTAACAAAAATTAGCAAAATCTAAATTCTCTTTTAATTTAAAAATTTATTAGATTTTTTCCTTGCTTTGTGCATTAATGAATCTGCAGTTAGATAAAAAATAAGGCACTGGTTCACTTTTTTAATTTCTTAACCATCTTGCTGTTGAGTCCCATTTTACAATAACATTTCTCAATTTTTATATGAATATACCCCCCCCCCCTCTTCTTCCATGCTATGAATAGAGTAAGAATGTACACAAAAGGTGTGCATTCACCTATTGTAAAGACCCTTGAACGCCAGTTTGAAATTAAAATAATAATTTTAATTACAGTAAGGGACTTTGGATCTACAGGTGCTGGTAACGTACAGCGCTTAAATAGGACCAATTAAATTCAGGTAGTGCAGCTTGGAATGTTTTGGAAGTTTGAATCTCTGTCAATAGTGTCATCGTGTTGCTAGAAGATTCCACTCAAGTATTGTAGGTCCACTCAGATTGAAGGAGTATTTGTAGACATTTGATGTCACTCTTTGCTAATAGCTTTTTGAGTTTAACAGTAGATCTTGACAGCCTATGTCTCGGGTCATACTAATGGTGGATTGGGGTACTGATAACACAGTGGCCTGTCCCCCCCTTTTTCTTTTTGACTCACCAGGCTTTAAGTCTCCCTGTCCTGAAATCCTAGATCCATCACTAAATACTTTACTTACTAACCAAGACTCCTTCCTTTAATAGGGAGACTCTTTTTTTTTTGTAGACTAAAACAAAAGTTTGGCAGGGACGTATATTGCATGTTCGAGATCTACCTCCCTGATTTGGGTATTTCATTAAGAAAAGTGCATATCCCCCCAACTTAATTAAAATTTTCAATTAATATTCTTAGTAAGGGGTTTAGTCACCCCCATTAAATTAAAAAAAAATCTCCCCATGGACATTTTTCAATGTTGGCAGATCTGCTTGGAAAGTTAGAACTTCCCTAGGTTTCATTTTGTTGTAGATGTGTTAAATCTGATTTTGTTTTTTTTCTGTAAAAATTGTTTCTAATTTTTTTCAGACTACATGTAAATATACATTACAGGTTGGCCTTGTTGATAGTCCCTGTTTGAAACATTCTACATCTATATGTAATATAATTTCGAATTAAAGTTAAATATAATGTCTCACACAGCAGAATCTATGAATCATTGCATACAGTTTGCGTCTCTGTTTGCATGCACAGATCCAGGATTTCCCTCATGGGGTTGAAAAATTACCAGGGTGGTCCGGATCCCATCTAGACCACAAATGTGTTTGCCAAGTCTCCTCCTCAAGTAGGGAGACTCCCGATATTTTAAGTAAAATCTTGCTGAGTTTTTATGAAAAAATCCATGTCCCTCTCAACAATATTTTAATTGTACTATTAGTTCTAGTAAAATATTGAGTCTCTCCCATAAGATTGAAAAAATCTTCCCCATAGATTTTTTTTAAGGTTTTCAAGTCTGTCATTGGTGCACTTTGATCTATGTCATGTGTGTATTTTCTAAAAAAAAATGAAATTCTTTTTTTTTTCTCTAGTAATAGAATCTATATTTGTGTGATGCAATATCAGTCCGCACAATCGTGGAAGGCTAACGCTTCCCACGTGTCCGACACCAGATCCATTCATGCAGTGCTTTGGAATTTTCCCGCCAAGCACATGGTTGCTAAAGAACTTGTCTAATGCAAAAAATCATTATAAACCTATCAAAAATATTTTAAATGTAGATCTAGATATATGTAAACAAAAGAAACCCCGACAGCGACATATGATGCAATAATTTGGCACCAGTTCAAATACTCATGACCCAATATAAGGTCACGTAGCAGACACAGCTTGCGTTTACGTAAGAGGATTGAGGTTCAATTTAGGATATCAAAAGTGTTGAATAAGTATTTATGCACAGATATACATGTGACAATTCAAACGGATGTCAACAGTAAGTAATTCAATTATTTTGACATTTTATATAAGTTATAGTACCATCTTGAGACATTTGAAGATAAAACTGTATATCTTTCTAAAGTAAACAAAACCCTAAAATCCTCTACGGATTCCTTGTGAATGGAAACCACATGATGCAATAAAGATCACATGACGTAAAATTTATAATTTGCATATAACTACCAACCAATCGATGCGCAAAGATCCTTTGCCGCGAATACTATGCACACAGAAAATATGGAGGACCAAAACATACTCGTGGTTTTCACGCTGCTGCATGTTTTGTTAACTTTTACAATAATTCCATGCCAAGGCAAATCTTTGCCCAGAAAATTAGTGAGAGGAGATGTAATTGAATTAGAATTTTCAAATGTTGGTGCGGAAATTCACCCACTTGCCCGTTATCGACGTGAAACAAGTAACACGACAGATCTCCGTTTCAAGAGCGAAAACAATAGTACGGGAAAGTTGACGTCGTCTACATTCATAATCCCGGATAAAACACACTCGCGAGCCCTGGTGCATTGGTCTGGACAAGATAGTCATGTAAGTATAAATAAGTTCAGACTTAATAAATCAGTTATTTTGTCATGGTTTGTAAGTGTTGCGACAGGTTCATTTATTAGAATAGAATGTAAATAAATATGCTTTACTGTACATAGTAGATTAATTGCGGCCAATATCTCGTTATTTTCTCTTATATCAGCTTCTATATAACATTCCTCTTTCAAACTTTGTTTGCCTGTGGATGTCATTAAATTAACACCTTAATAAAGCCTCATACATGTCATAGTTCCACATTAGATTTGTTGTTAATCTTTTGTTGATGTTTTTTTCTTGACCAGCGGAGCAGAAAATTTTGGGCCTAAATTATGAGCGTGTGCGTTTTATATATCCCCAAGTAAAGATTAAGTCGTTGACGACTAGGCCTACTACACTTTGCCTTCTGTTCTGATACACCTCATTAAGTTGAATTCAATACTTCACGCTAATTGTGGTATTTTATCATTGTCATTAGAGGTGTGCATCATGTGTATACTATTACATGTGAGTGACGTACTGGGAATGTCAATGGAAAAATACCGATACATTTCACAGCTAGCTACGGATGTGTAGACGAAAATACGAACTTTAAACCGCTTAAACCAAAACAAGTTTAAAGTTTAAACATTTGGCCCCTCAATACAAACGGATTAACCCGAAACTTTCAACTCACGTCAAGTTCATTACTAGTTATACAAACATTAAACACGTACAAACACTAGCCTACATGACAGAACTTTTTTTTCTCGAATCAATCAAAATCTATTTATTTATTTATTTATTTATTTATTTATTTATTTATTTATTTATTTATTTATTTATTTATTTATTTATTTATTTATTTAAATAAGTAATTATAATATTATATTTATTTATTCATTCATTTATTCATTCATTTATCTATATTTTTACTTCTCATTATGCTTGTTACCTCATGTAAATATGAGAATAACATAGACATGTTTGAAGGAAACGGACAAAATTTATCACATTTCATGAAAGCAGAGATAATTAATTCATGTACTTTGTTGCCTTTTCTCTTTGCCATTCAAGAGTTTTTTGTTTCGCTATTATTATGCACAAAAGTAACTTACATCCTGTTGTAAAAGTGTGAGGTCGTGACCTCCTGACACAGTGACCGACATACCTGTAGATGAGTATGTGATTAGCATGCTCTATTACCATTATCTTAATACATGTACCTATATGATATAATGGGTCTTTTGGAGGTGTCTGTGTTGATTTTCGGCTCCACCGAGCCATGTCAATTTATTTGTTCATTTCAACCGTTATACAAGTAAGCTAGCACATATTTTTATCAGTTTTGTATGTTTCAATCTTGCATATTATGTGTTAGATTCTTAATATAATGCAGCATTCCTACTTGCACCTGTTAGCCTTGAATACAAACATCATAAAAGCACTGGTACATTAATGTTTACTACTGGTAGTATGTTGATGCCCCAGTAAATGACTTGAAAAATAATCTCAATGCCTAAAACTTGACCGGATGCCATTAAAATATTTAGAAAGAATTACAAACACTTCACTCATTTAATGCTATTCATATTACAGTATTTGTTTGAGTATGATTGTTTTTATGTTTACCGGTATGTATAGTATTTATTATTCACTTTCATTGTAATATTAGAGTCTTACTAAGAAATTTTCAAATTTGACACCTGTTTCTTCAACTTATTTCCTGTTATATCATGTACACACAACAGCAATTTCGGCTGTACTTTCATGTACATGTATATTATAAATATATCAAGGAGACTTGTCAACTTAGACAGATTTTTATGGGGAAGATTTTACAACTTTAGAGGGGTGGGGGAACCTATTTAATTTTACTAGGAATTAAAAAAAAATTAAAATTAAAGTTTTTCATCGAGAGATGTCATTTTTCATGAGAATTTATCAAAATTTTCCATAAAAAATCTAGAGTCTCTCTATTTATGGGAAGACTTGGCAAGTATTGTATCAGGGCTAGCACTTGGTACAAATGTTTATCATAATACTCACAGGTTTTTTATAATTATAAATTTTGCAAAGATTTACTTTTAACATATAAGACTGATCACAGAATCCTTTTCTACTTAAACAGTTACACAATGATTTTGGTTTAAATTGATGTTTCTAGAATTCACAATCACTTATAGTGAAATGCAGACTGAACAATTATTCAGCTGGATGTGTATCCTAATAGCGTTATCCAATCTCACTAGTCTCACTAAGGCCTTTGTCACATGCCCTTCACCTTTGTCTCTTAGTGCGAGGTTTGGATTAAAGTTGCGTCAGAAATTTCGAAAAAAGACAATTCCAGATGTTATGTTAACATATTAAAAGCATGTAAGGGAGGAAACTGTTAATGTAAATATTTGCGACACAAAATGTTGGCCTTAAGGGAACCCTGCATTATCATAAAAATCCTTGACATACAGTCAACACTGCTTTCGCATGTAAGGAGGTACCAGTTGTTACGGGGAGATTTCTATTCCTGGTGCAGCTTCCATGCTTTACTTTAAATATGCAAATAACGAAGATCGGCTATAATGAGGCAAATATCTTGCTCCCTTCAACCTCATTATATGTGGAGTTGACTGTACTTGTTTTGTTTGTTTTCGCTTCACACCACACTCAACAATCTTTCAGTCATATGGTGGTGACTGGACCCAGGAAATCAAATGTAACCAAGAAGAGACCACTGGTTTTCAGCAAGAAAACTGGCAAACTTTCTCACATAAATAAATTAGGTTCCAGAGGGGCTTTAACCCATGCTGACTAGAGGTGAGGAACTATGGTTTGAAGGGCAATGCTCTAACCATTCAGCCACAAAATACTTGTAATGACAATTATTATTATCTTTTTCAAAATACAGTAAAAGAAAAGGTCATGCTATTTGATAGACTCTAATACATTTTGTGGTGCAATGGTCTATTGGTAAGAGCCCTCGCCTAATATTGCAAAAGGCCGTGGGTTCAAATCTAAGTCACTAACATTAGTACCAGGAAGAGCTTCCCCAGTCTGTTGCCGATACTTATAACTTTCAGAAGTGGCAACAAAAAAAAAGCCAAGTGGCAATAGACTATTTTGGGTATCCTTTTGACATTGGTTATAAGCATTTTGCAATTTATTTATTTCACATAATGCATTAAAAAATTGAAGTGTGAGGTAGTATTTTTATTCTTTGTACTGGTACATCATACTCTAATTATTTCAAAGTGTGTAAATATTTACAATAACACAATAAAATGTACCAAAAAGTGGCATAAAAGGTTAAAACCCAGGATGAGCACTAGTTAATAGTAATTGTTTGCTCATCAAGGACACAACATTTGGAGCAAAGTTGTTTGTTGTTGGGATGACCCTTTTGTACTGTGGATGTCGACAAGAAATCTGTAACTATTCATTTCAATAGCCCTAAATGTTGAGCAGAGGCTAATACAGGAAGTCATTCAAGTTCTTAGGTCTGGCGATGAAGGACAATGGACTAAAACAACAACAGCCTGTTTACATTAAGGTCATGTTGTCACCATTAATTATTACTCAATGGACACATACAGCCTCTTGTGTCTACCATTTTAACTTTAGCTCATTTTTTTTTTTTTTTTGATTTCAGAGACTTAACATTTGTATCATATGCGATCATAAATCAAATGTCAAGCCAGTTATTTCCTCACACCTGTTTTCACTGTCATCTAAAGCAAAACAAGAAGCAGTTACGGTATATGTATTATGTATGCTGCATCTGGTAAATGAACCAAACCCTCTAGTCTTGGGATGGTCATTCTACTCATGATTTTAATGAATAGATTCAACATACATATACATTGTAGGCCTTTGCTTAGAATTTTTGGCAATTGAGCAGTACCTACTACCTACTATGTCAAGGCCCTGCTTTTGACTCTAATCTAAAAGACAAGAAAAGCCAGCCTTCTCTTCAGAGATTTGAACCATTGACCTCTTGATCTGAAGAGGACCACTCTTCTTAACTCAAAAGAGGAGTCGCCTTGGCCTACTGTGGTTAGCATGTTTGTCTTTGAATCCAGAGGGCCAGGAGTTGAGCCCAAGTCATGGTATGGTAGGCTATCCCTGTCTTGTAGATGAGACAGTAAAAACCAAGGTCGACTGCGAATCGAAAGATCCAGGTTTCGAGCCGCGTAGCACCACTCTGCAGTTGGCTGTCCCTGTCTTTCAGATGAGACAGTAAAAACCGAGGTCTCATGTCACTGTAGGTGTTGGCACATTATAGAACCATCCATGCTCTACCGCCATAAGTGCCAATCATAGATAAAATTTGTCGCCCCTCACCTGTACAGGGTGATGTCTCCATGTAAGTGAAATATTCTTGAGTGGGACGTTCAACAACAATACAACATCAACAAACTTAAAAACACTTCAATGGCTCTCCTGTCTGTCTCTATCATCCTTGTAAAATTCATAATAAACCTTGTTCTAATTGTAGAATACTGTACCTCATTTGTATGTGCCATTTACACACCAGACAGTGGTCTGACTTTTATACCTACTATTAAAACACATGGCATGTCACTATATCTGACAAATAACATGGTGAATAAATAATCACTAAGTGTACCAATTCACCCCCAGCGAAGGTCACTGCATTATTATGGATTCTTGAACTTGGCAGGGGGTCAAGTAAGGAATAGTGTATTATGACTAAATCTGTAGATCCTTTATACATGTACATCCATGTGACCTTTTGTAACTTACAATATATGTTCTATCCCGATAATGTTCTTGAATGATACTTGCACCTGTTGCTGTGAAAACAGACACAGCCATCACAAATCTACCATCCTGGCTAGTTTGCCTCATTTTGATACCAAAACAAATGCATTTGTAAATCTAAGTGCTGAAAACATAAAGTGAAGTAATTAGAAACAGAACTGCAGATGCATTTGGACAAAAGACCAAAACAGCACCTTTACATACTTCAGATGAAAGAAATAAGAAAGATAGCAAGAAGAACAGAACAAATAAAAATACCAAAATATTTGTATGGTGTAATTGACGTCCCTTTGGTTTAAGATACATGTATATTTATCACATATTTGTCAATCTTATTTTTATATGAGGTTATTTTGAGTGGCGTTTTGCTTATATTTAGATACTGAGTTTGTATAAAATATGTGTGTACAAAATGTTTGTGTATACATGTTGTAAATGCGCTGTTTAGCTCAAGTGAACTTGTCATTTGTTTCACATGATGTTTCCTCCATTTCTTGTTTTTAGTTACTCATCCAAATTTGGCTTCAAAGTCTCTTACTCTAAATCATGCATGAAATCAGGGCTTATAAATATTTTGGTTATTTATGTTATGCTGTACTAGTATTGTGGACCAGCCCCAAGTGTACATGTACGTATTTTCATAATATCTTCAAAATCTGTTCTGAAACCATAGCCAAAAATGTTGGTGTGAGTATCATATTTTTGTCATTTGGACAATAATTCTTTATTTAAAAAAAATAACATCACTACTTTACATTTCATTTGCATAAAACTTGTTTGAAGAGGCATTCAGAGACTTTTTCATTTTTGACAGGTTTTATTTATTTTGACACGAGAGCACAGTCCAGATGGCTTCATTACAGCAAGTACACTATGGAGGTAAGCTTTTACTGATATCAAAAACAGTAAATCTTGTTTAAACAGACACCCTTAAAATATGGCCAAACAAGTCTTTGTATGTTACATGTAGATATCAAAAAGTAGTCTTTATGTGGTGGATGTTTTATATATGCAGGTAGTTACTACAGCAGGTTTTTACCTCAGACATGTCTGGGGCCACACACAAGCAGATTTGAGAATGTTTTTTAATAGAACTTAGAAAGGACTGTCCTTATAGATAGAGAACTGGGTAATAAAATAATGTCAACAAATTGGACCTCAATAGCAGGGAAGACATGGGACACTGTTCCCCAATGAAACCACAAATATTCTCATTTGAAGTGCAGATAACAGAAGTATGCAAATTTTTTACTATTCACACTGGAGCCTCCGTGGCCGAGTGGTTAGCATGTTCGACTTCGAATTGAAAGATCCGGGTTTTAGCCATGTAGTGCCACTCCGCGGTTGACTGTCCCTGTCTTTCAGATGAGACAGTAAAAACCAAGGTCCTGTGTCGCAGTAGGTGTTGGCACGTTAAACTTAAAGACCCTCCCTGCTCTATAGCCAGCAGTGCCGAGCATAGGCAAAATTTGTAGCCCTTCACCGGCACACGGTGATGTCCATATGAGTGAAATATTCTTGAGTGGGACATTAAACACTAATACCACACTATACTATTCCCACTAGTACTGAAAAACCAAAGAACTATACCAGGGAGTACATTTATAATAAGTATGATAACATTTGACTGTTGTATTTGGTGTAATTGTGTTCACATAATCTACCCTTCTCATGACCCACTCAGATGGATTTAAAGGATGTTTCTGAACAGGATTCAGGAAGTTCTTTGAATAAAGAATCGGGTTATAAATCATTTGTTTCATTGAAACTTAGGGATGGTTAAATCATTGTAGGCCTTGTTCTATAATAAGGAATGCCTAGGGTATTGTTAGACCTGTCCTTCCACCTCAGGTAAAACTTACAGTTCCCGGATCTTCCTTTCAACCTTAGGCCAATGAAACAACTGAATGTTGTAAATGTTGCTCTTGACTACCAAATGATAAATTGTGAGAACTTTAATGCACTCTTTTACCTGTAGGTACATGTATAGATTTTCATGAAGGTAGTCATTTGACTTAACAAGTAACAGGTGATATTTGAAGCCATTTGCTGGTAGCAATACATGTGTATGGCTAAATTAGAAGTCATTTTATATGCAGTAGAATAGATGACGTAATAGACTCAAAACATGTTCTGGATGTATTCTTCCTTGATCAGCTTTTAATAATATTAGGGATCATCAGCTGAGTTGAGTTAACTCGATTCTGTGACTTACCTCAACTCAGCTGCTGGCCCAGGGCTCAGAATTAGCCCAGGTCCACTAGTTCATGGCGAGTCAGGGAACTTGCTTAGCAATGTGAGTTTAGTATTGCACAGAAATTGAAAGATTACAAGCTTGCTTTATTTCCTGAGAAGAAAAAAAGAATAAATCTGAAACATATGAACAATATGGCTAATGACAATCAGGCACTTTTGGTAATCTGTGGCCTTTTTTCACAAATAATCTTGCAATCAAAATCACATGGAAGTCATACAATTATTTTACAAATCATACCATTAATTCAGTAAATATAGATTTCAACCTCGGGGACCCTTTTTACAAAAAAAAATCTTATAATTAAAATCCCTTGTAATCTTAAGTGAGCAATTTAAAAATTGTTCATATTTTGAACATTTCACGATGAAATCGACCCATTGAAATGAAGTCTGATTTACATGAATTATATTTATTGAATTCAAGTTATAATTTGTTGAATATTAGTTAATTCAAGTTTCCATGCACTTACAATGGAAGAGTGATTTTTATCATAAGATTCTTTGTGAAAATGGCTACAGAATAGCATAAGCTCTTTAGTGCTAGAGCGGTTTTTATGGTCTGTAGTGTGGAAAGAATTAAATGACTTGGTGGCCAATACTGTATTGCAAAAGCTATTTACAATGTACAGACATAATAACAGGTATCAGGATATGTATTAGAAACTACATCACATCTGAATATTCTCTGAACTGACATATGATGTAATAGAGAAGAGAATAGATCGATGTAAACATTATGAGGTTTCTGATGCAATTTCCGGAAAGGTATGAATGTTTTTGTGCTGGCCTTGTGATGTACACCTTCTAGTATGACGCCACATGTCTTTGCTTATACAATTGTATCATACATGTTAAGCTAGTTTTCCTTCAAATGTTTTCATGTCCCTTTCCTTCATAATTTGTGACTTTGGCGTTAGATTAAACTTTACAACAGGCTGTGTTGCTTACCTCAAGACCGCAGTGTTGAGGGTTGGAGGGTCAGCTTAAGGTTTTCGAAATTATTTTTATGAGAGAGTGAACAGCAAGGTCCAGGGGTAAAAGATTGGTACCAAAGGTCCCTTAATGTAAAGGATAAAGTCCTTAGCAAAGGTAAACGTTCTTGAAGCCTGAATCAACTTGATGTTATGATGACAATGTATGCATTGAGCGTATCATCCATGATGCATGTAGATTCTACATATACAGTTGATGCCTACCTGACAAAAATCGTACTTAACATACATGCTCAATTGAATCCAGTGACCTTGAAACTTTTGTTGTGACATGTATTCAAAAATGTCTGGTTGGAATTTTGTTTCCCTGAGATTTTGTCCTTTAGATGTCTTGTGAATTTGGACACATGATTAGATGCTGGACACTAAATGTCTTGAGTAATCAAAATGTACTGCCATAATGATATTGTGTGATTCAGAATAGTGTAAAATTATGCAGGTGTAATACTATAAAAAGAAATAGGTCGTACAGGTCAAGTTTAATTTAACCACAATATAAGACAGCTTTCATGAATCAGCATACATGTATATGTAATTGAATTTCAATTGGAATTTAAACTTAAGTTCATAGAAAGTTTGTTAATGACAATTTGAATCAAGTACGTCACAGAATAGATTGAGTTTGATAAAAGGATCCAGCAGATAATTCTTTCTGGCAGAGACTTCTGGTAAATGAAAGCTTCATTTAGCTGATGTAATACATAATAAACACATTTGAATACCGGTATACATTTACTCACTACTGAAATATGCCTTGTAAATCTGCCATCATGACAATCACCTGTCTGGAGTGGCCATTTAAAGACAACCTTTTCAATATATGATGGAAACCACCCCCACAACCACGGAAATGTGATCATCCAAGACAGGCTGTCTCTCTTGACAAGTATTATTAGTAAGATTGTAAAAAAAAAAGTGTTCTTGTGAGTGTTCTTTCAATACATTTGGTCATTCAATACTGTGGTCTCTCACAACAAATTTCTAATGTAAATTTTTAATCAGAACTACCTCTGAGAGACAACAAGGGATGAAAGACCACATTTTCAAAGAAACAGTCTTACAAGGTTCTGCTAATGGAGGCGTTGGTCATAAGTCTAACAAGACAGGTTTTACTTCTGGAGGCATTGGTCATACTGAGTTTATGTAAAATTCAGTGGAGGATTTTGATTAGTTTGAGAAAATACCTTATAAGTCATTGCCATCATCAGTGTCAAGGTTAGCTTGTATTGTATTACTTTTGACGTAGATTACTAATAGCTATTAAGATAACAACGTACAGCTTCTGTAACCATTCCAATACATTTCTTCTTAGATTGTATTACCTTAGATGGGGTCTTGAGTGATAAGCAAATAATGTACAGGTTTGAAGTGAGATTTTCAGAATTCTTATTTGTACATGCACACTGATATGGCACGAATAATTACAAACATATTTCTTACATGAATGGTCTATCCTCCAGTTTCTGTTAATTCTGACGAGTTTGCCAGTTAGAGAAGCTAGTGAATTTCACATTTTTGCTGATACATACTAACATGTAGTAAAAAGTGGCCACTGTTATACATATGCATTGTTTGTTGTTATTACTGGTATTGTTGTTAACATCCCATTCAAGAATCTTTCTCTCATGGAGACACCACTATATACTGGTGGAGAGCTTCAAATTTTAGCCTATGCTTGGCAATTGGGGCCATTGAGCAGTGAGGGAATTTAAACATGCTGACACCTACTGTGGAATGATACCTTTCCTCCAATAAAACAACAAAAGCCAGATTCCTTGCTGAGATTCAAACTCACAACCTCATAGTTTGAAGACTTTGTACTGTAAAGCCATGGTGACTCTCAAACAAACTAATCAAAAATTAGAAATTTTGCTAGGTTCCAAATGTTGTGAATAATAAATCATTAAATGAGTAGAAATCGAAGAGTTTATATTGACTTATTGAAAATTTTTTTTTTAAAGATGTGTCAGTCTTTATACTATTACATGTGAATCATTCATATTTCAGATATCAAAGTACATGTGTACTGTAAAAAAGTTAGACAGTACATATCAGTTGGTGTTCACACCTTCCCTTTTAACAAACAGATAACTATGAAATACAATTGACTGCTGATATTTTAAGACTGGCATGTGAGAGAAAATAGGCAAAAAAAAAAGTAGCATTGATAGATAAAACTCACAAAGAATGTTAAGTTGTATGTTATTTACGTAAACATCTCTTCTGCTGTTTTCAAGGTCAAACTATTTTCAGACAATGATGTGCATGGGCAGAACGAATAAAAAAATACCGACTTGTTATATACATGTATGCTTTGTAACCATAGTTAAGGAAACGTGTACACATACTTCTGCTTAGAGTTTGGCAGAGAAAATTATCAAGTCCTAATGATAGAATTGTGATAACTTTCCATGTTCATCTATGTTTTGTTTTTTTGGTAACAATGATCAATATGGTGTTTCCTGCAACAAAATCATTTGTATGTTACAAAAATGACTTAAGACTGAGTGATGTGCATTGTATATTAAGCATGAATATGAAAATATAAAGTACATGTAGTTGATTTAGCAAAAATTATAAACAAATAATATATAACATAATACATAATATATATATATTTACTAAATTAATTGGACAGGAAACCAGTGTATGGTAGAACTGAAATTTTTTATTTCTCTACTTAACACAAGTACATGCAGTTATCTCGCTCTCTCTTATGATCTCATTCCCTTCATGTTCTCTCTCTCATTTCTTTTTCTATTATGTGTTCTTTAGAAGTGTGTGTTGTTAATCTTCAATATGAATTCCAGCATCAAACAAATGCCACAATATCATTTTTGGACAATAATTCTCATGTTTTAAAGAGTATAGTTCCTTGTCCTGAATTGATAGGGTGATTGTGTTTTGTATCACAATAATTTTGCCAATGATTCCAAAAATCTTGACCTTTAATCCATGCTTGAAAAAATTCGGTTAGATATTCTTCCTGTTTGAAATTTTTAAGGTAACATTGGTTAGATCCATATTTCAAATTCAGAATTTTATGATGATATAATGATGATGATTTTCAATTTCCTTAGACCTAAAATCTGTTTTTGTTTTTATGCCCCCGTGATCGAAGATCGGGGGGCATATTGTTTTTGGTCTGTCTGTCTGTCTGTTTGTCTGTTTGTCTGTCTGTTTGTCTGTTTG
>JACSZP010017892.1:0-13852 GCA_016161895.1 Pinna nobilis | reverse complement strand
CCTTCTTAACCAACCAAATTGCCCCTTATTTAGTGGTGTCTGACCACTGATCGTAAACAATGGTGAAATCGCTACAATAACTCCAAGAAAATAGATGCTATTGAAACCTATCTATAGGTAGGTTAATAAGTCAATACTGTTTTACGCCATTATCAACTATGTATTTCAGTTATATCATGGCAGTTTACCTTTGATAGATCAAAAGCTATATACTGTACACGTATATCTTTAAAAGATTACGTCAAAATTAGATAAAAATATTTCACACGCATGTACTTAACATGCTTAAACAATAAAATGCTTACTTAATAAAATACAGAATAGATCAAAACTTATCAGACTTTACCATAAAGGTTAATCTCTTTTAAAAAAGCTAAAATAATGTCGCCATCGACATTTTCGAATAAGCATTTCAAATCATTTTCAGTGTAATTTTTTTTCTAATATGATTAAAATCAAAAGTTTTACTGTGAGGGGGCATCCACATGGAATGCATTCCGCTGCATACACGGTAAAAGTAACCAAGAAAGATAACTAGATGGCAATCGTGAAGGAAGTAAGAATAGCTTCCCTTCAATTCACAGTAACCTTCGATTGACCTAGGATTCGAGAAACTTAATGATGGAGTGTCGCATAAACCAAAATGTTAATTAGTTTATAAGAAAAGATAGGAGTAAGCCGCCTACTATTATCACGATGATTCATTCTCTTTTAAGAAAAAACTTTACTGAAATAGTCATTTCCCATTATAATTTTTAATACTAGTATTTCACTTGCAATTTTTAAAATAAAGAAATTGATCATGATTACACTCTAAAATTTGCGCCTAGATAAATGGGGAATCTTTAATGCGTATTTTTACGGATTGTTTTGCATTTTTTGTGTTTAATTGATGTATGAACCCAATCGTTCGTACAAATAATTCTGTGCTTCTCAAAGAATTTTATATTTATGTGATCCACCAATTACACACTGATAAAGAGCAATATGTTTTACCTATTTGGAAAAATGATCTAAACCTAAGAAAGGGGGAAGTAGAAGATACCAAGGGGGCATTGAAAAATTAAAAAAATCCGCGACAAACAACATCATGTCCAAAACAGAAAGAGACAACACTACAAACACTAATCCAAACCGAGGGTGAGTTCAGGTGCTCCGGAAGGGTAAGTAACTCCTGCTTCTCGCCCGGCACCCGTTGTGTCAACTATGATACGAATCAAGAAATACGTCTAATCTGGTAATAGTTGCACAAAGTAAAAGAGGGACAGGATTGGATGTATGACAAGATGGACATATCCCTCATCATCTGTATAATCGATATTCTATAATGATCAGCCAGGTCATGGGGGCGTCGGTAAAACTTTCGAAGTGATGCCATCAATCTGATTGGAATGAACCTTTAGCTAAGTAGCTTCAATGTCAGCATCAACCCTATATCAATGAAATCCTGATAGGAAATATTCTTATCAACTGAGAGATATACACTTTCTATTTGCTGCAGGAATATTAGCACATGAAACTTGAAAGTTCACAATAGGGGAATTAAAGTTATCTCTTTTATCGTTGAGTTTGGTTCTCACCGTCCCTCATTGTCAATCTCCAGGTGTAGGTCAATGTATTAAACAGACATTGCAGTTTTGGCTGTGCTCTTTGTTTCACTTCATTTGTATAGGTAAAAAGGCAAGGTAACGAACAGTGATCGATGCAATCAACATAGCCACCAAACTCAACAGATTATTTAATGAAAAACGTCATCTATTTAGCGGACCGTGAAGTTAAAGGATCGGACCAAGTTCTTGTCATTGTTCTTTGAAAGCCCCTGTATGAAGTAAGCCTCAAATGAATAAAGAAATAATTCAAATGAATAAAGACAGAAGAGGAGCACAGTTGGTTCCTCTTGGAATGCCGACGGTTTGTTGAAAAACCCGCCAACTGAACTCAACAAACATGTTGTCAGTAAAAACTTAAGCATTTGATGATGACATTTTCAGACGACATTTTGTTAGAACCAGAGTGTTGTTGTTGTTTTATTTTGCACGATGTATGGTTAATCCTAGCCCAGATAAAATAAAATTCTCGCGAATACAACTGGATTTACAGTAGTTTCGAAGCCCATTTTTAATTGCTGACAAAATAGATGTTAATAGTTTGGAAAGAGGTTTTGTGAAGTATCTGGCAGATCTATACACTGTAGGCTAATAAACCTTTGTTTGTAAGGCTTACACAATTTGGAATTCCATTAGAGTAACGGGAGATCTGCGCAGTTCCTTATTTAGAACTAGATAAGTACCACATGACCTTTGGTTCCCATGGAAATGGTGATTAATCAGATTCCAATAATCTTTACATAGATTTCATTTTCTTATCTCCCCGACTTACGATAGTTCCCTGTGTTATCTTACACGGTCAAGTGTCGTCTTGGACATTATGATCACGTGACATCGTCTCACAAAGTTTGACCATTTCACCTTATTCACAAAAATCTTAATGTAGCAGTTTATGCAAAATGCTCTCAAATTGCACTCTCGTTTCCGGTCAATTTTGAAATTGTCGTCTGCTGTATTTGACGCGGGAAACATAAGGAGTTTGTTAAAAGGAGAATAGGTCTGAAGTCACATGGTCTTGTAACCTGACGTATTTCTGACCATGGCGTCCACGTTTACCGCTCTTGACTATTGTTTATTTATAGCTGTGCTTCTTGTTTCGGCATTAATCGGACTCTACTACTTTGTCAGACAAAAATGCGCCAAAGCAGAAACAACTTCGGAAGACCTCTTGATGGGAGGCAGAGAGATGTCGATGTTTCCTGTGGCCATGTCTCTTGTGGCGAGCTACATGTCTGCAATTACTGTTTTAGGTAAGTAGACACATGCAGTTGAAATGCATTCAAAATCAAAATGGACGCAATACTACGGAAAATTGTGCCTCTGTCAATGCACTTTATTCACAATTACCACAAAGATTGCCCATTTCACCCAAAGTAAGTCTATTTTGTTTGTTCTTCTGTTTGTTGATCTAAGCAACTAATTTCAATTCAATAACTCTGGCGAAATGAAAAGGGTAAAATTTTACATTTTCATATTGCATATATGCGAGCATTGCTTAAATTTTAAATATTTGCTCTTTTTCACTCCAGGAGTTCCAACGGAAATGTACGTGTATGGAACAGAATATTTTCTCGTGTCATTTTCGGGACTTTTGACATTTCCTGTCACGTGCTACATATTTCTGCCATTTTTTCACAATCTAGGTCTTACAAGCGCTTACCAGGTGAGTAGTAAACCCTTTCCGCTGTTTCATGTAAATTTGAAACTTCAATGGCAACGTTGTTCGCAGTTTTGAAATTTAGATTACATCAGATATGATGAAAAGGCAAAGTCTTCAGCACCACTCCTAAGCGCAGACATTCATACCACTTAAAAAATAAAGATACATAAAAGAGCACTGAAAAGGAATACCATAACAATGTATTTGATTCTTTGAAGTGTTTCCAGAAAATTTATTAACTGTCTGCTAGTTTCACTATTTTGAATTTGCTAACAGGGTCCCGTGGTCAAATAGTTGAGCATTGCGCTTTTAAACCATATACATGTAGTTTTTCAACTTTCATCAGCACAAGCTCGCACTTCGCTAGAACCTAAGTCAAATATGTGATAATGTTCGCCAGTATACTTGCGGAAGGCCAGTGGTCTCTTCCAAGGTGTGTATTTGTAATTGGGTTCTCTCCTCAACCCTTAAAACTGGCCACCTCTCTATAACTGAAAAATTGTCGAGTATGATATAAAACGAAATAAACAAAATCAATTTTCTAACATGATATCTGCAGCGGTACGGCATGTGCCTCTGAACTATTTTTAACTGTGCAATTGATTTTAAAATCAACTAATCAAATTTCAATCTAATTTCAGTATCTCGAATTGCGCTTTAACAAATGGACCCGTTATTTGGCATCATTCATATTCGTATTAGAAATGGTGAGTTATGTGCATAACATGTATTACTTTTATTCATATTAACGTACATGCTGAAGTTTCTTGAATTGCACGCACTGTAAAGATAAGAGGCACCGTGGACATTTAAGTGTATCTGTATCTGTAATTTGTCGATTTTTCAAAAGTACATAAATAATGTACATGTAATTCTACACTGATACAAAAGGAAACTAAATTGCAAAAGGCATTTGAAATTTTTTTTGCTACAACGCGGCGAGAACATTCTTACAAATCCAGTCTGAAAAGAGATCCAGTATAAACAGTAAACGTTGGAAATATATCCGTCATCATGTCAAGTGGTTGTTATATGGCGCGTCTGGCAAGGCACTATATCTAGACATGACATTTATCCCTGTACAGTAATTATCATTCCTACTATCTTTTAATAAATATTTGATTCTCGCCGGAACGTGATTATGTCTCCTTTTCTAAGATTATCTTAAGTTTATAAGAGCCGCTTGGTATTGTGTTAATATAGTCACTTTTACCTTTAAACCTCTGATATTGTTTCTTTTCCTTACTGCTTACGTTGGATCATATACATGTCCATTGAGTTTCATATACCAAGTTGTTGTTGTGTTGTTGTTTAACGTCCCACTCAAGAACATTTCACTCATATGGAGACGTCACCGTGTGCCGGTGAAGGACGACAAATTTTGCCTGTGATCGACACTGTTGGCCGTAGAGCAGGGAGGGTTCTTTAACGTGCCAACACCTAAAACTCGGTTTTTACTGTCTCATCCGAAAGACAGGGACGGCCAAACGCGGAGNNCTCGGCTCGAAGTCGAACACGCTAACCACTCGGTCACGGAGGCCCCCATATACTAAGTAACAAACTGCAACTTGCCCTGCGCCCCTTGCCTTTGAGTGTTTTGGATAATTCAACATTAAAAAACATAGCTGACCATACAAAGATGCTCTAGGATCAATATTCTAGGGTGGAATGTAAAGTGGAAATTTGAATAAAAGTTTCAAGAATCAAATTTCCTTGTTGATAATGAATTCTAGTAATGCTGCCCTTATGCGAAATCTAAAATGACAATTGTGAGTAAGACTTACAAGATTCCTAGTGGTTAATGAATGCCAGCAATGTCAACTAAGTTATGGCAACATTTAAGGGCAGAAAAGAAATCAAACTGAAGAAGTTTTATGTTAAAGGCACAGCCGATATGATTAAAATACAGATCATGTAACAAATTTTAACTGAACAAATTAAATGGAAAAAATCCATATAATTATATCTCGAAGAGAATAACACATACTTCTTTCATTTTAATATGAAAATTTGAAATCATGTCATATAGCAAAAGAACTCAGAGATATTGGACTTGTTTCTTCACTTAATATTTCTTTGTCACATATAAAGTAAGACTTGTTTTTGTATTGTGCCATTTTTTTCATTTTTAGATTCTATACATGGCGGTCGTCTTATATGCTCCATCTCTTGCACTTAATCAAGGTATCTATGACTTTTCCTTTGTCAAGTGTTTCATTTCCAAATAGAATTTAAAGTTGGCTGAATTGTTGTATTGTTTAACGCCCACTCCTGAATCTCTCACTTTCATAGGGAAGTCACCAGTGTAGGTGATGCATGACGAACATTGCTTATGCTCGACACTATTGGCCACAGAGAGGGTTCTTTATCTCGCCATCTTGGCCTATGCACGGTACTGATGACTACAGTAAGGGTTCTGTATCGTGCCAGCTTGGCTTATTCTCGGCACTATTGGCCACAGTGAGGATTCTTTAACTTGCCATCTTGGCCTATGAACGGTACATCTGACCACAGTGAGGGTTCTGTTACCTGCCAACACCTACTTTGACATGGGACTTCGGTTTATAAGATCTCGTCCGAAGGACAAAGGAAGTCAACCGCAGCGCAACCACAGCGCAACCACAGGATTCGAACCAAAGCCTTCAAGATTAGAAGGCGAACATGCTAATTGTTAAGCTACGGCGGACACAAAATTTTATGAATTTGACGTGCACTTAGAATTTTATACAAAATTGAAACGGAAACGTAAGGTTTTGAAATGACTTGAATCACTTTGCATTTATCTATCAGGGTGTTACTCCTCAATGCCAAGTGTGCGGAAAAATTTGGCCTCCATGTTTACATTATTCAGGCTCAAAAACTTCCGCAGTATTTAGAACCAAGGTGGGAAGCTTACTGAGTTATGTATGTAAATATATTTTACAAGGTAAACAGAAATATACATACGTTCACATTTACATGCTTATGTACAAGCATTTTAGGCCAAAAAGAAGAACTGTATTAATCCCTGTTCTCTGTTTCAAATCCTTCACCTTTGTTTAATCATATGGAGTTTTGTCCATTTACCTTGATCAAAACATTAAGGATGATGACATCATGTTGCAAAACGTATTTATATATTATGATTATAGATTTATGGCGGTGGGAAGTAATTCAAATATTGTTGATATTTGTTTATTTTTCCTGCAGTTACTGGCCTGTCCTTGTGGGGATCTATTGTAGCTGTTGGAGTGGTAGTAACATTTTACACGTCAATGGTGGGTACATGAGATTATTTATCTTTTTGTGTTTTCGAACAAAATACAATAAATAAATAAATCTATAAATAAATCAATCAAGAATGAAGATTTGATATGAATTATCTACATGTATAAATTATTTTGTAAATGAATATTTATTTATCTATTGGCGTTTTTATATCCAATTTCGTAACTATACTGATTTCTGTTACATTAAACACACGGTGGATTATGTGCAGTAATGTGGACTGGAAATTCCCGCCATTCTGTTACTATGTCGATTTCTGATTCAATACACACGGGGTTGGCTACGTACACATGAATGACCGCTATTTTTCATATCAATCCCTTTACTATGAAGGTTTCTGTTACACTACAGGGCGGATTGCGTGCAGTTGTGTGGACTGACACTTTTCAGACCTTCATCGTAATAGGAGGCATGATCGCGATAATCGTGATGGGATGTAATAGACTTGGCGGTCTGGGCGAAGTCTGGAGGATTGCAGACGAAGGTCACAGGATACAATTCTTTGAGTAAGTTGTTGTTGTATTGTTGTTTAATATCCAACTCAAGAAAACTTCACTTGAATGGAAACGTCACTGTGTGCCAGAGAAGGGCGACAAATTTTACTTATGACCGTAGAGCGGGGGGGGGGGGGGGGGGGGGGNNGGGGGGGCTGGGGTCTTTAACGTGCCAGCACTTACTGTGAAATGGGACCTCGGTTTCCACTGTCTCATCCGAAAGACAGGCAAAGCCAACCCCGAGGCGGCTTGGGCTCAAACCCTTGACCTCTTGATTCGGAGTCGAACGCGCAAACCAATAGGCCGCGACAACCCTCTTTATGTAAGTAAAATCAAAGATAAATCTATTCACAAATCGAGAAAATATTTCAAGTGATTGTTGTTTCCGTAGGATTCCTACACAAAAGGTATTCCCTATCCCTTTCTTATATCACATGGTATATTGATATTTTAAAAAAAAATCTATAAGAATGTTTTACCTATTTTCAATGATTTCATAGGATATAAAAGGTATAAAACTCGCTCGGCGTCAGGTTCAATTTTAATTTCTGGGAAAAGGTGCCCTGATATAATTAAGTGAATTATTTTATTTTCTTTACAGTCTTGAAAATTAAAGTTTCTTTGATGTATCTGAAACTTACCTCTCATACACAAAATTTAAATTTTTCGAATAAAAATACTGTTCAAGAGTCTGAAAGTTCTGAAATATCCTTTCGTTTACTCGGAAACTTTGGATAAAATGCAATGAAAGTTGATCCAATTACTGTTTAAGTGAGTTATTTTTATAAAATTGAAGTATTAATTAATTTTTGATCATTATTGTGTTCTGAAAATCTCTATTTAACATATAGACATATCTACTCGAACAATATTCTGGACTAAAATGCTAGTATTTTCATTCGTTAGTACTGTTTTGTCTTTGCTTTCCACGCTTTATCCTNNTATCTGAATAAACTCAAATACAAACGCAAAACAATAAAGTAAGTTCAAGGTAGGCGAATTAGAAGATTTTCTTCTCAAATTCACTCTTACATTAATGATGTTATACAAGGAATAAATACAGTCTAACCTGTTTTAAGAGACCATCAAAGGGAAGGAGGTCACATATGACAGGTGGTCTCTTAATTCAGGTGATTTATATAAGAAAAGGCCATTTCGGGAACATGGTCACATAAAACAGGTTTTCCTTTAATTAGGTTGGTCGCTATGACAGGTTAGACTGTTTTGTGCATTTGAGTTAGTACATCGTTTGAAACATCACAGAATATAATAAAAATGTTTTGAATGAGTTCTTTTATATTATACTTTCAGTTTTGACCCCAGTCCTTTCAAAAGATGTACATTTTGGGGATTAATAATCGGCAGTTTCATTGGTCAAGTAACAATATACGGAGCCAATCAGACGTCTTTACAGAGATACATGAGTATCAGTAACGTCAGACAATCTCAAATGTAGGTCACTGCTGTTTCTGTTTCTTTTGTAACTGCGCATGCTGTTTCGGTTTCGTTTTGTCTTGCAATTTGATTGTATCACAACGTATGCATTCCTCAGTCAAAAGGAAGAAACCAAGCAGTCATATAATTTAAAAAGTGTGGGAATCTGAGTATTTTAGTTATTTTTGTAAATCCTTTGGTTAATATAACTATGACAATGAAAATTCAAAGACAACATTCACATAAATATTGTGATTAAATGAACAACATCCAAACAATAATGAATTCATAATAAAAATTATAATAATATCTCTGATGATGGATTACGTACACACTAAATGATTTTAATGGTAATGAAAATGCTTTAGAGACATTTTACGAATATTTGAATGGCGACCATATGTCAATGTTAAAAAGTATATATACTTCAAAAAGGTGAATTTTTTCCAATGGTACAACGTATAACACATACAACAAAATACATATTTATTTTTTTTCATATAATGAGAGACATATCATTTCATGCATAGTTATTTTTTCGTTAACTTTCATTTCAGAGCATTATTCATTAGCTTGCCGGCCACAATCTTGCTGCAGGTGCTCGTCTGTATCACGGGCCTTGTGATTTATGCTACATATCACACCTGTGACCCACTGCTGGCCGGGAATATATTATCACGTGATCAGGTGTGACTCTACAGTGATTATCCCTCTCAATTATTTTCCTTTTTCCTAAAGCCTGCATTTTTGTGTTCCTAGCTGTATTTACCTGATGAACTTCAAAAATGTATGTTTCATAAAAATGTTAAAAAAAACACTGCAGTGATTTTAATTTGATTTTAATTGAATTGTAATTTTTAACCCACCAATTGTAGATAACATATTTATACGGGAAAAGACTTACTGTAATACATCATTTATGCTTGCATGAGATGATAAATCTCTTCCGTCCGCGAGCTGTTGACCATAGAATCGCTCATTATATATAAGACAAAAAACCCGTCCTTAGATGTGTATTTTCAAAATTGCAGTATTGTTACGGTTGGCCTGCTGCTGTTCACAGGTTCATTTGATGTAAATTTGATTGCATTGCAATCATACAATATTAGTAGTTGTTCATCGAACTTACAGTTTGGATTATTGGAATCATTAATTTAAGTATTTTATTATTTTGTTTGATTCCGTTTTTAAAAGATTAATGATGACCTCTCACTACTCTGAATAATGGTTGCTTACAAACTAAGATGCTTCGAAATAAATTGAATCATGATGGAAAAAACTATATTTGCAATTTAAATGGAGCAAGCAATCTTAACTAACAAATTTACAAACGAATTATTTATAAACTTATTTTAAAAAATCCGTAAAGTAAGAAATTTATTGTGTTATATACATGTGTATATATTTATATATCGTATGACAAAGTTGTCTTTGTTACCTTTCAAAACTGTTCAAGAATTCTAAAAGCAGTTACTTTCTTTCTGATAGCTTTTACCATATTACGTAATGGAATCACTTGGATCCGCACCCGGAATACCCGGAATATTTGTTGCCTGTATATTCAGTGCAGCGCTAAGGTAAAATTGATATAGTATCCGCGAAAATGGTTTGTATTTCAAAGTATTGCCGGATTTCGATATCAGACTTGAAATTATAAGTTCTTTGAGATTTAAAGTAGATAATAAACAATTTCTGATTATTTCCGTATTAATTTTAGACGTTGATTTTACTGCAGTGTCAAAGTATGCCAACGTAAGGTACTGGAAAAGTAAATATCTGATCGGATTATCCCCCTTTGCACTCAGATCGGCGAAAAGACAATATCAACATGCTAAATAATGATATGCTATGTTAGAGTATTGACGAAAAGAATATTATGAATCGTTTAAAAGTATTTCAAAAGAAAGGTCTGATCAAATTATAGATATATTATATTCTCTCTTATATATTTCCTATGTATTAATTCCAAATTTTAACACACGTTCTATCTAAGCTCTATTTCATCGTGTCTGAACGCTGTATCAATTACTGTATTAGAAGACCTGGTAAAACCGGCACTGGAGGCTTGTGGAAAATCTTTGTCTCAAACACAAGAGGGGCGCTTAGCAAAAGTATTAGGTATGTCATAAAGTCTAAATCTTGAGACATTTTACCATAAGACCATCTTTCAAGTGCAATAATTTTACATCACAGCTTTGGCAAGTTTTTCGTGTTTGATAACAATGAAAATCATAGGTACCAAGAGAGCAATCGCCAGAAGGATTAAGAGGCAATATGAAATGTGGTGAATATTGGACAAACACGGGACTCAGACAAGCCAGAAGTGGGAAAAGGTGTCAAGGGGAAGTAAGCTTCCCCCGCGGACCGGTTACACCCGCTGCGAGTCAGCGATGTTTCTTTTGTCTGGATGAAAAGTTTGTCTCTTTGTTTAACGTTTTATTGTGAGCGATAAATAATTCATAAACAATCCAGTAAATTTGTATACATTAATGAATGGCAATTCAATCTTTAAGTCTACCGATATCATTACACTTTAGCTGTATATGTTAGTCGATAAAAAGAAAAGAGAAACCATAGATATTGTAAGTTTAAAAATAGAAAAAACAATGTTTATCTTCATTTCGTTTCTTTTGAGTAGCAATTGTCATTCTGAAATGATTAGAATTGAGGACGAGATCATAAATGAGAAGGGTAACAAAAGAAATGGTATTCTTATCGAAATCTAGATAAGGCAGTCCAAAAAGTCTCATTTGCATTTTCTTCCAGGTGTGGTAGGTGGCGCTTTAGTAATTGCGTTTGCGTTCCTCTGTACTATACTAGGGTCAACAGTCCTGCAAGTAAGATTCTAAGTTTAATGAAACATTTACTTGCTAGAAAAGGTCATAATTGATAAACAGACAAAACACAAGGCTATGGCTATTTTAAAGATAGATGGGTTCATCAATACGAAAAGGTCAGTGTTTCTATTGATCTCATATGTTTTTCAATCGCATAGGACACGTCAATACCAATTTTCATTCAGAGGACTTTGAAAATAGAATCTTGTGTTTGCTGGCGACGAAGTAAAAACCATGAAATCTCTTGGCAATTTTTTTTCAAGATTCTACAACCAAAATAAGATCCGATGTTTACGATATACATATGTTAGTTTTGCCATCTACAGATGTATTAAAGATACTGCCAGTGTAAGTATTACCGGTAAATATCACGTGACCATTATATTTGTTGCAGATCATGATCAGTGTGTTTGGATTGGCCGGTGGTCCACTGCTTGGTGTCGTCATGATGGGTATGTTTTTCCCATGTGTGAACGGAAAGGTGAGAAAAAATGGAATAATTCTTCATCGGAAACACTCGGTCGCTACAAATGGTTTTGAAAACATGTTTGATATCTTATTTTGCTCGCATCGCATCCGGACTATCCCGCATCCAATCATTTTTCAGCTAAAATCTGATAAAAGATTAATAAATGTAATTTGGCCTATTGTTAGAAAATTATATGTTATTTCAAAGAATTCGTCTCATAATGCAAGTTGTATGAAAGCTGTCTTCGGTTGATTTTCACACCAAATTCCATTGCTCCGAAAATATTCACCGACCTCCTTTGTTCTCGATCAAAATAGTATTCATGACAAATAATAATTATACATATGCATGAACATGTATTAACAATATTGTTGTTGTTGTTGTTGTTTATTTGATATGTGTGTGCTTTTCGTCGCACTCAACAATTTTTCAGTTTGTACATGGTTTGTATATGATTTGCGAGATGCATACCTGCCAACCTTGAATAAATTCTGTAGGGGACATTGTTCAATTTTTGGGGGCGAAACTCTAAAACTTAATAATAAAATGTAAGTTTTTCAAGGGGGGGGGGGAGAGATGAGGTTTTTTTTCATAAAAAGTCATCACAATTTTACATGAAATATTGGGAGTCTAACTATCTATGGAGGAGACTTGGAAATATGTTGTGAATTCCCTTCCTTACTCATATGCGGCATTTAAACAAACAACCTTACGATAAAAATCACCCACAGTTTCAGTACGAAATATATAAGAAAATACAGGTTTGAAAACAAACTTTGACTATGGCCCTTTTTAGATAATCAAATAAAACAAAATCACGTATTCTGTAATAAACATTTTTATTCAAAGAACATGTTACGACTGTTTTTAGAAATCGCTGGATAAGGATTTCGAGGCAATAGTATTTGATTTTTTTTTAATTATTGTAAAAAAAGGTTCCTAATTTGCATAACTTGGCGGAATAAGCTTAGAACTATTTGCAAGAATAAATTTTGATGCAATAATAGAGTATGCTTAATACAAATAATACAATTTTACATTTACATTTCATCAGGGTGCACTCACTGGTCTCATTGTGAGCACACTTGTCATATTCTGGATTGTGATTGGTTCCTTTGTTTATGACGTTCCCATGCCGACATTACCGTTCCGGTCTGATGGTTGTGTTGATGACACAAGTACAATATCGTATATGATTGGCTCTTTCACAACTCGAGTAGCTCATTTAGATCACATAATACCCATGTTCGTTACGACTACGGCGTCAAGCATTTTGGAATGGTAAACAGAAATTCTTTTGTACTATAGTAATAAGTATTTTTAAATTGCATGAATCTGATTATTTAATAAAAAATATACATGTATACAATTTTACTGTCACTAGACTAAATAATCAAATTTTGAATTTTGAATTTTAGGTAGATGGAATTAATTGAATTTGAGAAATATTTTATTTACTTGATACTTAACAATATAATCTGTTCGGGTGATATGAAAAAATACGCTAGTATCATCTACCTCACATTATTACAAAATGTATATTTCCCAAAGAAAGTAAAAAATTCCTGTATATAATATTAGGATTGTTTTGGAGAACGTTGTGTCATGCAATGAAAAATTCTGAAATGCCCATCTAAGCAACGAAAAGATTTTGTCTTTGAAAGACAAATTCATTTTAGAACTTTACTCTCAATTTTCACGCATACTAACATGAGTGAACTCCCGAATTTAATTAGGTTCATGTCTGCAGAAAGGATTTATATAAAGACAATCGAAATGATTGATTGATATGGTGTGATCCTTCTGGTTGGCCTGCTAAATGGAGTAGAAAAACCAACTAAGAAAAATGAAAATGAACTGAATTTTAATAGCCAAAATGTGAAACTTTCAGATCATTTTATGTACAGATCTGTTTCAGGACAGGATTCAAGGTCATCTATACCATTTCGTTTTTGTGGTATCCAACGGTTGCTGTAGGTGTCGCTCTAGTGGTCGGCGTTCTTGTAAGCTGGCTTACAGGTAAGGATTTTACTGAAAGTATCATATATATATATATAAATATATATATATATTTAACTTCGTTT
>JACSZP010017890.1:0-44893 GCA_016161895.1 Pinna nobilis | reverse complement strand
AATAGAATTTCCTGACGTATCAGCCAATCAAAACGCTCAGAAGGCGTTAACCACGTGTGGTTAATCGATTATATTTAATCAACTGCAGCCTCGATTATACAGCCGTTTTATAATGGTTAAACTACGCGTGTTATGGTAGAAACTTGCAGTTTTAAATGCAAAAGACTTCTCTCAGAAAACTTATTTTAAAGTTTTGCAAGCTGGTTGCACATGTAGCCTGTACAATGTAGGTAAGTCATTCACCTCTGTATAAGGAGATCAATGGTTGGACGATTGGTCATGAGTCATCACTATGTCACACAATTTAGGGCAGAGACCACACATTCCATACAGAGATATTTCTCAAAATTTGGTGTTCTGCAGTCTGAAGAGCATTCTAAGATGACACAATGGTATTTTGTGTGTAAATTTTACAATTTTTGGTTCCCTGCATGGCAAAATGTTTCCCCACCGTTGTTCCTATAAATCGCTAAAAGTGCCCTAAATTGTAGTGTGTCACGAGATCACTCAGCGTATTTACGTCTTCACTGTGAAGAGTTCCTGCATCCCAGAAACAACGTATTCTAAATTGATTTGTTCATATTGGAATAATTACTTACCTGTATACAGGGCTCGAAACTAACGTAAGTACGTGACACATTGATTTCATCACGGACTTATAAGACTTGCACTTCCCAAGTCCAGCAGACTTGTTCATTTTCTGTTTTGTCAAAATAAAGAAACGGACTATTTGAAGTTACCTAGTACTCATTTCGTTCTGCTTAATAAAGTCAATGATCTTATAGCGATCTTTACAATCATTCTTCCTTGGAAATCGACTGTAATTCTGGAAACCAGTGTGCTATATTTAGCACGATTCTCAGAAAAGCACATGTAAGCACATTGCATCACTCAGGAGTCGTAGTCAGTTAAGCCTTTAAAGCAATGGTAGCGCGAGCATAAGGCTTAGTGAAGCGTCAATGTGATCTTGAACAGTTTTGTTTTCAAAAGACTGAAAGTCGAGTCGAATCATGTGGCACTATTTTTCAGGCGTACCAGCACCCAAAAAACAAAAAACAGAAGAAATTGATAAAAATATAATATTCAATTTTAGTAATGTGTAAGTTTTATGGACTGACAGTTTTCTTCATGGACTGATAAATTTTAATTTCTACCAGTCCGCCTGACTGGTGAGAAAAAAAGTGAGTTTCGAGCCCTGGTACATATATGCAAAGACAGGGGACTGGGGAAGGAGTGGATAATTTACATTTAAAAAATCCATGTATAAGTACAGTTGAATATTGAAAACTTGAAATGCTCAGGACCACTGATAAACTTCGAGTTTTCAAAAATATGATATCTCTCCAGCTGAACACCATTCAGCTGACCAAAACTCTCTTATTCACTCTTTTTCCCCGGACGCTGTTCTCATAACTCCTCATTTGGGTAAATGTTCTGAAATAATTTGACACTGCTGTCACCTTGATTACTAGATAAACACCCGATAATTATAATGCCTGCCGAAAAGTCACATTTCAAAAGATTGAGATGATATTTTACAGGTATTTTAAGCTTTGGACAGTGAAATTTATTCGAGAAAATTTCAATGTTGATGTTTGAAAGATCGAGAGTAAAGTTGCTTGATTTATTAAGGAAAAAATCGGGACCGCAGCTTTACTTCGAGAGATTGAGAAATTCGAGAGAAAGATGTTCAAGTTTTCAAGATTCGACTGTACCGATACATTGTATTTAGTGAAACTATACTCATGTTTAAAATTACTTTATGTTGTTACAGTAACTGAAGTGCTTCAAAAAGGCATTTAATACTGGGTATGCCAAAAGAAATCAAATTATAATCATTATACTACAGTAGAGTCTGTCTATAACGTACATGTATAAGGATCAAGTTAAATTCAGTGCTGTAACAAAGAGGAATGAAATCCCTGAAAAGAATTAATATTTATCTACATGTACATGTATATATATAATAAATTCTGATCCTTAAAACGAAGGATGCCTATAACAAAGTCAAAAGTCAATCCCCATTGAATTCGTTATAGACCAACTCTACTCCATCATAGAAGATGATAAAGATTTACTATAATTGTTGTACATGTAAGCCATTGTAAGTTTCATTTCTCTTTTACAGGATATTAAGAATCTACTAAGATTCCGACAGCAGAACCTGGAGCTACAGAAGAAGTTTGTTGGGAAGTTGATGCTGTACTCCATACTGCTGTACATCATATCAGGGATTGTCTTCTACTTCTACTTCTTCCCACAAGGCTGGCAGGACCAGCTACTGTACTCATCACCCTTACTGATATTCCCGATATTGTAAGTCTCTCTCATTCTCTCTCTCTCTCTCTCTCTCTCTCTCTCTCTGTCTGTCTCTCTCTCTCTCTCTCTCTCTCTCTCTCATTGTGAGGTCGTGGGTGCTAACATGAGTCATGTACACTCCAATTGGCTTCTTTGTCTTCCGGATGAGACAGTAAAAATTGAGGTCCTGTGTCACGGTAAGTGTTGGTACGTTAAAGAACCCTCCCTGCTCTACAGGCAGTAGTGTGGAGCAAAAACAAAACTTGTCGCCCTTCACCGGCACATGGTGACGTCTCCGTAAGAGTGAAAGATTCTTGAGTGGGACATTAAACAACCAACCGAACAAGGAGTAACTTAATTTCCCTGTTCCTCACTGGCTTCAGGTGAGAGAATAAAACCCAAATTCCCATATCACAGATGCCATATTACAGAACTCTTACTTCTCCATAGCTAAGTTCAGTCTAACCTGCCTTAGTGACCACCTGCCATATGTGACCCTTTTTGCTCCTTCTCTTGGATGGTCTCTTAAAACAGAGTCAATTATATAGGTCAAAATGAAGTCCTTCACCTGCGTTCATTGACATCACCATATAAGTGATAGATTCTTGATGGGTACATCTGTATGTTAGACAACAGATTGACATCACCCTGTAAGTTAGACAACAGGAGTGAATTGTCAGCTCACTCCTTTATGAATTTTCATCCATGCTATTTAGTATTGTCAGCTCACTCCTTTATGAATTTTCATCCATGCTATTTAATATTGGTTGGATTGTAACTTTATGATCTTTCTCACTTTTCAGAGTTTGGCTCATTAGAAAGTTTTTACATTGGTATTTTGTGAAGAGGATTGCTAAAAATGGTAAGTACTAGCTTCCTTTGCTTTTACCTGAAAATGCTCCTTGGCTATTGGTTGGTTATTAGGACAATGCACAGTACTCATTGGTCCTTTGTGTTGAGCACAGGCTTAAATTTGACACCCTTTACCTGCATTCTGTGACACGGCCATATGAGTGAAAGAAACTCCAGTGAGACGTTAAACAAAAACTCTACAACACCAAGCTTCTGTGTTGTTACAGGTATACATGTAGTAGAGCTGCAACGAGTCAGGAATTTTCCATTTGTTACGATTTTTATTTTAGTATCTTGATTCGATGAATATTTTATTTTTCGTTGCATTTGTTGTTGTTGTGTTGTTGTTTAACATCCCACTCAAGAATATTTCACTCATATGGAGACGTCACCGATTGCCATTGAAGGGCGACAAATTTTGCCTGTGCTCGGCACTGCTGGCCGTAGAGCAGGGAGGGTTCGTTAACATGCCAACACCTACTGTGACACAGGACCTCGGTTTTTACTGTCTCATCCAAAAGACAGGGACGGCCAACCGCGGAGTGGCGCCTGCAGGAATCGAACCCCGGGCCCCTCGGCTTGAAGTCAAACACGCTACACATAAAAGTATTCAAAGTACGATGGTCAAATCAGAGACTATTGAAGGGGAATCATTTTCTGACCGTTTAACTGCCAGTTCGGGTTGGAGGTAAGAATCGCATTTTTTGGTGCGCCTCTGTGAATAATTGGAGCTCTAATGTATGGTGTATGGTAATTTCTATGACATAATCTTTCACTATTTGATAGCACATTACAAAAAGCTGCAGTAAATGATATTAAATTGGAAGTTCCCTTTCATTGTAGCCTCCTACACCCAGAGCATATTACTACTACATGTTACAAGTCTGGAGTCATTGCAATAGGGGACATCTATGTCCAGAGTACATAAGTCCTTGTAACGCCTCCCTTATTTCAGAAGTCCAACATTTTCCATTTCAGTTCATATTGTGAACTTAACAGTGATATTCCCATCTCAGTTACGTATAAATGAGGGGTCTTCATGGCCGAATGGTTAGCGTATTCAACTTCAAATCGAAGGGTACGGGGTTCAAATCTGCACAGCACCATGCTGTAGTTGGCCGTCCCTGTCTTTCGGATGAGAGAGTAGAACCTGAGGTACCGTGTCACTGTAGGTGTTGACATCCCTCCCTGCCTTATAGCCATAAGTGCCAAGTATACGAAAATTTGTTGCCACTCACCGACACATGGTGATGTCTCCATATGAGTGAAATATTCTTGATTGGGACATTAATTAACAATACAACAACATATAACTGAACATGCCAAGCACAGGCCAAAGCCCTTCACCGGCAACTGATGACGTCTGGGTGTGAGAATGAGATTCTCAAGTCAGACATTAACCACAGAGCTAGCAGTAGTGTACACATGTTCAGACTGTGAGGTCATGAGTTCAAATCTCTGTGTAGGCGGCTGGCTTTCTCTGTCCTTTGGATTATACAGTACGACCCTAGGTCCTGTGTCTCAGTAGGTGTTACAATATTAACCACTTCAGTGTGTAAGACAGATATATTCGTCATGACATTAACTTTTCCTGAATGTGTATGACCAGTATATACGTCATGAAAATGTGAAAAACTTATATTTGTGTATGGCGACATTAATCACACATGATAAAAAATAAAAGGTAAAATGGCGTCATAATACACATTGAAGTGGTTTAAGATCCCTCTCTCTGCTCAGTTGCCACATGTGCTGAACATAGGCCTACACTGACATTTGGTGGCATCATCATTTTATATTCTCATTTGGCATGCAATCCAATTCCACAAGTCAAACACACTGTAAATACATAAATGTAATCCCCACTCACTTTGATTGACACCCTAGGTCCACAGTGTCACAGCAGGTGTTACCACATTAAAGATCCCTCTCTGCTCAGTTGCCACATGTGCTGAGCATAGGCCTACACTGACATTTGGTGACATCACCAGTTTACTTTCTTAGTTGTGATGTAATCTAATTCCTTGAGTCAAACACACTGTAAATATACAAGTGCTACATGTAGTTCAACCCACTGTAATTGAAAATTAAACATTTTACATTTTATATATTTTACAGATTTAGCCCTAAATGATTTGAAAGAAAAGAAAAAGAAAATTGTAAGTAGAAACTTGTTAGTAAATTATATTACAATTATCAACTTATTAGATACAATGGAATCATGCTACTAAGGCCCCCTAAATGACTGGCTAAAATTGGTCTGATTAGTGAGGTGGTCTCCTAAGTACAGTGGAACCTTGTTACTAAGGCCCCCTAAGTGACTGGCTAAAATTGGTCTGATTAGTGAGGTGGTCTCCTAAGTACAGTGGAACCTTGCTACTAAGGCCCCCTAAGTGACTGGCTAAAATTGGTCTGATTACAGAGGTGGTCTCCTATTGATAGTAAGATGAACAGATTGAACTTCATGGTCTTTACTATGAGGTTGTATCCTAAGTGAGGTGGCCTTTCAGAGAGGTTCTACTGTATCTACAAATGGTCGTCATCTCAACACTATAAGTGTTATAGGTCATTACGATGTAATTTACCTGTTGTTCTACTTCAGTGGAGAAATCAGAAGTTAGACGCTTCCTCTGTACTTGTAGCTTCCTTCTCCTTTTCTAACATTTGAACAGGCACAATGAGAAGTACATGTAAACCTAATACCAAATTAGAATTTGTATGACAAGGTGATGATGTAGTCATAGAATTTGGGTAAGTTCACTTTATTTCTGAAACACTTGTACAAATGTAGTCGCAAATCCAAAATTTTAATTTTAGCATTGGATGACTGCATAAGATGATGTGTCCATAACAAATTGCAATCCTTTATTGTACCCCTTAACCCGCCCCCTTTTAAAAAAAGCGGGAATATTTAGGAATTACTCTGTCTACGTGTTCATCAATTTTGCATAGGCAATAGCTATTGATAAACCAGCGAATTAGTAATATTTGTAGATTTGGTAAGACAGGAGCATTCATTAACTTGCCTGAGTGAACTCTATCTAATGTGTCTGAGCTTCCTTTGTAGATTGGGAAGGGCAGGAGCATTCATTAACTTGCCTGAGTAAATTTTATATAAGTTGTTGTTGTATTGTTGTTTAACGTCCCACTCAAGAATCTTTCACTCATATGGAGACGTCACTGTTTGCCGATGAAGGGTGACAAATTTTGCCTATGCTCGGCACTGCTGGCCGTAGAGCAGAGAGGGTTCTTTAACATGCCAACACATACTGTGACACAGGACCTCGGTTTTTACTGTCTCATCCGAAAGACAGGGACGGCGTACCGGGGAGTGGCGCTGTGGTAATCTGTGCTTTCGTTATAAATATGGTAAGACAGGAGCATTCATTAATTAGCCTGAGCAAACTATCTTTGTGCTTTCTTTTTTAGCTTGAAGATGTAATGGAAACTGAAACATACAAAAAAGCAAGAGAGATTTTAGAAAAATTTGACCCAGACAGATTTAAGCAGCTTGAGGTATTTATTTGTCCTTAAAGTGAAGGCCAAGGAAAAAACAAGAAAAGAACACAAATCAAATAACAACTATGCGCTGTCCTACATCCATCAAACACCACACAAACCATACTCGCACCCTTTTTTAAGTGCATCTCCAACACACACCATAACCACTTACTAACACAGTGGTAGCGCAGTGGTACAACCACAATCAGTCAACCATCATGCTGTCGGGATTGCTTTTAATCTTTCTACTCCCTCCTCCCCCACTCTATATTCCCTCTTACAACCCTTTTTCATTACATATCTAGCAACTATTGGCCGTTTTAGAGTGACTCACAGCTTAGCTTACACATGGATGATACTTACAGGATATTACTTCCATGAGCAATCATACATTTCCCCTCTTTAGGTTCAGTTCAGACCTAAGTACCATTGCACTATCCAAAATTTCTGGAGAGAACACTGTTAATGAACCACCCCTTACACTTTAAGGCACACACGCACACACAGACACTCTTTTACACAAATGTAAAATAAATTTATTATCGTATGTTCCATCTGTAGGGAGAGACTCTTGACATCTTAAGTTTTACACTTGTTCATTCATTTAAACCACTTGCAAGAATTTATGAGTTCCTAAAAAGTAAATTTTTGGGCCTAAAACCAGTCAGTAAAAATGGAAACTGTCGTGAAAAACTACAGGCCTTGAGGCACTACTGCTACTGAAACAGTTCATTGAATAACCAAAAGCTACCATGAGAGATTACTTCTCCCATACTTGTCGTAAAATACAATGATCTCCCATAAAAAGAAAACTCGCCATGGCATCACAATCATAGTTATATCTTGAATGTGCTTCCACAACACCTGCTTCATTGAAGAATTGTATTGTGATGTCAAAAGGAATACCGATCAAGTCATTTCTCTTTATTAGCTACCAAATAGTCACTGACTAGCCATGTTGATGTATGATATATTTATGTGTATTCATACTAAAAAGACACATGCAACTTTGTTCGAATATTACTGCTTGTTAGTGTGGGAGATAAAGAATTCAACGCAATTACTTGATGTGAACAGGGAAAGCCTAAAATTCTCGAGGAAGAACATAGCAGTCAGGAAGTGGACGTAACCTCATTCAAAATAGTCATATTGTTTCCATCTGGTTTTTACAATTTCCCTCTCCACAACACACAAGTCATAAAGGACCACACATTATACCTGTTGAGGTGGTATGTTTGGACATTTTTTTTTTTATGTATATATATACAGAGATTTCAATAGGTTTCTAAGTAGGAAGAAAATCTGTAAAAGTAGACGGAACATGGAGATGTGGATTAGGTTCATTATTCCATTAAGGTTTTTTTATTTGTAGAAAAAGGAGGCGGTGAACATGAGTAAGTAGGCTGGTAATTTTACTTCCTACCGTCTACTAATGAAAACCCTGTATCTACCTGTGAATATTTTCTGTTACGAAGTTCTGTTATATCATTTCAGGCACCTGCTACACCTAAGCCAAAAACACTTGGGTCAGGTAAGTATGTAGAGTGACCTACGTGTACTGACCACTGAGGAGGCAGCTCCACATAAAGACATTGAAGTTACTTATTAGCTAACTGGACAATCTGTCCTTGTCCATCTGTCCCCGTCTGTCTGACCATCAGCATGTTTTTGTAAAGAGAAAACATGATATATTTTTTTCCTGTCATTTTTATTTTGTAGTTATAAACTAGAAGGATGGTGTGTTGTTGTTTTACTTATCCAATCTGTCTGATAATCTTTCACACATAATTTATGTCCTATCCTCGGTCATAGACACACACTGTAACACAGAACCTAAGTTTTTCCTGTCTCATCTTTATAAGCGAGACAAAAAAAAAGCTGCATTCATGCATTTGGAAGTTACTAACAACAGACATGATTGCTTAAACCCCACTGTGCTGTATTATCATTTGTGATTAACCAACATTTGTTGTGTAAATACTTGATGGTTGTTGATATTTGAACATACGTTTTGTTGCAAACTGTTATTGAACCTTTGTAATTTTGTTGTTGTTTTTTTGGTTTTTTGTTTTTGTTTTTTTTTTCGTAAGACTATACTTTTGTTATCAGCCTCCTACCAGCAGCTAGACAGGACATATAGTTTCCTCTTCGTCTGTCTGCTGATCTGTCACTCTGTAGTTTTCTAGATTTATTTTTTCAATGTTTTGGTAGATATTAAAGTGATATATGAGAGGATATATATATGAATAGATTATTGACCTAGCATAAGTTTCATTTCAATTGACAGTCATTGCAGGGTTATTGCCCATGGGCTAATGCTCTTAGGGGACTTGTTTTGCTCTCTGTCACATTCAACATCTTTTAGTCATATGGTTGCAGCCAGTTTATTTGGTGGAGGAGAGAACCTGATTAAAAATGTACCGGAGAAGAGACCACTAACCTTGGGCAAGTAAACTGGCAAACTTTTTCACTTAATCAATTTAGGTTCGATTGAATCACAAACTGAAAAGAGGCGGGAATTGTAATGGTATATAGTACAATACTCTGACTATTCAGCCACAAAGCATCCTTTGGTAGGGGTATTGTTTTGCATGACAATCAAACACTTCTCTTGTATAACACTTTAACTTTTGTTCTTTCATACTTTTGCCAGAAATAAGACAAAGAATCAATGCATCCATGGCAAGGCAGTCGGCACAAAAACCACCGGGTCAGCAGTATATACCCAGACCAGGAACACCTTACCCTAAAGGTGCCACGCCCGGGGTACGATCGGCAATGCCACGACCTCAGATGACCCCACACATGCCAAGGTCAGCCACAGGGATGCAGCCAAGACAACTAATGACGCCATTGCCAGGTACCCCATATGGTCAGTATCTTGTGTCTTGGTGGGGATGAAGCTTTCAGGTCTTAAGTTGCAGTAGTACATCACATGCAGGGGTGTGGAAATAGCATGCCTGACTTCCCCAACCATTACGTTGGGCACTCAGACAAGTGAAGTTTTGCTTTATAGTTGTCCATGGACAAGTTGTATTTTAAAGGGGGTCACAACTTGTTATGATTTGGACAAGTTAAAAAATGTTGTGGGCATATAGATTTTTCATGTTTACTTGCTTAAGGACAAGTGCCCAAGACACATATTTCCACACCCCTGAGTCAAGTTAACTTTTTTATGTTGTGATTTGTAGAATACCTCCGGTCAGATCAGTGTAGTAACCACTGTCACTTGACAACATGAGTCAATACCTGGCAATAGGTACTGTACCTGAGTGAACAGTTTTACTTTGGAATTATTTATCACTTGCACTGTTGTAAGAGTAATTTCATGTTTATGCTCCCCGAAAAATTTCGGGGGAGCATATAGTACCCGCTTTGTCCGTCAGTTTGGAGCCATATCTCCTAAACCCTTTTACGCATTTAGATCATACTTACAAAATATAATTCCCATCACCCACCATTATTGATAGTTAAAAAAAACCTGATGCAACAGCACTGAGGATTGACTGAAATAGTTACTGGTTGTATAAAAATACAATCTAGATTTTCTTCTAGATTGAGTTTGATAATGTCATGCATCAATATGATCTGCTTTAATTTTATGATGTTGAGGTTGATATGGTATATAATCAACAACAACAAATGAAAATGAACAATAGAATAACTAGAGAAAGTAACATATAATGTAATTACATTTGAATTTGCGTTATTTGCAGGAGCAGCTCCTGGACCACCTTTGCCTCGCAGAGTGCCCCCTAGGGACAGGACAAAAGTAGATCGCGTTCTGGAGTACTTGTTAGGGGATGGACCACAGAATAAGTACGCCCTGATATGTAGGACCTGCTCCTCACACAATGGAATGGCCCTGCAGGAGGAGTTTGACTACATCAGTAAGTGTCCTACCTGTCACCCCTATAGCACAAGTGCGCTGATATGTAGGGCCTGCTCCTCACACAATGGAATGGCCCTGCAGGAGGAGTTTGAGTATATCAGTAAGTGTCCTACCTGTCACCCCTATAGCACAAGTGCCCTGATATGTAGGACCTGCTCCTCTCACAATGGAATGGCCCTGCAGGAGGAGTTTGAGTATATCAGTAAGTGTCCTACCTGTCACCCCTATAACACAAGTGCCCTGATATGCAGGGCCTGCTCCTCACACAATGGAATGGCCCTGCAGGAGGAGTTTGAGTATATCAGTAAGTGTCCTACCTGTCATCCTTAAAACACAAGTGCTCTGATATGTAGGGCCTGCTCCTCTCACAGTGGAATGGTCCTGCAGGAGGAGTTTGAGTACAGTGAGCCTCATTAATCTAGACACTTTCTTTCCGGGGATAAATGAAGCGAAATGATATAGAAAGATGGCAAACTCTGTCATTGCCTATTGATATCTATAGCATTGGTTATCTATAGCTTGCTGGGTCATGGATATCAATTGACATGGGCATGAAGATTGAGATACCTTTGTCCCTCCTGGAATATGTTGTTTTGGTCCTTTAATTCTCACATTCCCCACAGTATCTCATTTGTTAGCAATCAAAGGCAAAAATGAAATATGACAGGCAATAGGCCTACTGGTAGTTTGTAAACTTTTGGTTAAGGCCTCAAATTGAGATATTGCAGAGTGAGATAACAACATCTTTTCCAAAATTGAGGATTTCTCTGTTCATAATGTGAGAAAGGTGGTCTCTAGTGTTATACAGTCTACTCTCGTTATACCGCCTCCTTTTGTTTTTTCCAAAATATGGCGTAATAACGAATATGGTGATAGGTTGAGTTTGCACTCACTAAAGATATCGGCTGAAAATTAACGTTATTTGGTTATGGCTTTTTCATTTCACTTGGTAGTTAACTCAAATTATAAGAAAACTTAATAAATATTACGGTGTATGTAATAGTAAACAGAACTAAAGAAAATAGTAAACCTGTATCTCAAACGATCAACCAGTTTTGTACCAAATCTGATCTATCTATGTTTAATGGCGATACTATCGAGTGAAACTCATTGGGTTTTTGAAGATTTTGGTTTGAAAATACAGTGGCGGATGGCGGAATGTGAATATGGCGGTTTAACAGGAGTAATTAATAGTTGGAAATCCGTTCTTCAGAAATTTATGGCGGTATGCAAATATGGCGGTAAATCGAGAGTGGACTGTATATTGAAATAGATGTATGGTAAGATCAAGTTGGATAAATATCTTGAGTTTTATAATAGAATTTACTTTCTGAATTTATTGGAAACTGCCTGTCTGTTATATATTGTTACATATGTCTATTTGTCTTAAACTTTAAAGGTCATAACCCATTTTCAAATATGGCTTGATCCAGGAGTATTATACTTCTCTTTTTTCCCCCAGGTTTCAGATGTTGCTACTGTTTTTACATGAACCCATCTAGAAAGCAGAGGCCCTCTGCACCAAAACTTGACATTCCGACAAGAGCGACTCCAATGGCTAAAACTGGACCAAGGACAAGTCAAGGTTAGTAAGCAGATAGACATCTATTACCACGTAAGTGACTCACCAGGGCCTTTAAAATCTTTCTGTAGAGAGATAAATTTAAATTCTACCCTCAGCCAGAGTCAACATTTGTGTGATGTTGTTTTTCTGTAAGCATTATGGTGTTGCTATATTTTCCCTAATTTCATGTCTTTGTAGGGTGTGTAAGTTTTACTACCTTGGAGGGAGCTAATACTATACCCCTTGTGTCTTAATTGTTGTCTTCTGTAAACAAAACTTTAACCTGGTCTTTATCAGTTAAACTGGGAAATAGAAAGCTTCCTTATTTCATATATGGATTGCTTGTGGTTAGGGCATTCAATGAGGGCCACAAATTTTGACTTTAGTGACTTTGAACTTGAACTTTGATCTTGTTTTAGGAAGCTTAAGGCATCTGCACATGGAAAAAATTTGGTGCATGCCAATTGTACTGTGCCAGATTGTCATAATCTGTGGGCAAGTTTAAGTAAGATTTTTTGGCCACGCAAAATATCTTTTGTGTTTGAAATTTTGGCTATGTGAGGCCAAAGTCTCAGCATGTACAGGCTACACTGTGCCATATCCTCATACAACCATGTTGATACCCATACATCTCTCGATAAACATGTGATCCGTGGAATTCCCTTGTTGCCATCAAAATCAGATCATTTGGCTCATTGTCTGTGGGGAGCATTCGGCATCCAAGAGCTCGGGAGATAATGGCTGATGCCAGACCGTCTCTGTGTGTGGGGGCCTTTACACTCTATTATTTTATAACCTTGACAAGCATTGTTATGTTCTGACAACTCTTGTCATTTTTTGCAGCAGGAATAGAAGAAGAGGATACAGAAGAAAGTGATACAGAGTCTGATGAGGATACGCAACCTCCTGCAGTGGAGAAGGGTAAAATGGGAGGTAACTCCAACAGTAATAATTCTGCTGAGACAGAAGAACAGGCAAACACACAAGAGATGCAAGTATCCTCGACAAGTACACATGATAGTGAGACATTATCTACAGAGGGAGTGGAACATAGTGAAGGTCACACCAGTGATGCCAAGGGAGATAACAAAGCACAGGACAGACCGGAGGAGTTATCTGACCTTGATGACTTTGACCATGTGAATGTTAGCGAGGAAGAGAATGAGGACCCTCCAATGGCTAACAGTAAAGAGCAAACGACATGACAGCTGAGCATGTATAGAGGAACCGCTGGTATTGATATGCCTAATGGTGGTGCATGTGGGAGGGAACCGCTGGTATTGATATGCCTAATGGTGGTGCATGTGGGAGGGAACCGCTGGTATTGATATCCCTAATGGTGGTGCATGTGGGAGGGAACCACGTATGTGGGTGTGCCTAGCAGTGGTGCACCTGTAAGCAGAAAGTGTTCATGTGCATAATTAATGCCCTGATTTGTCTGCGTTGAACGATTGTATATTCCAATCAGACAAGAACTTTGAGGTCATTCCTTAACTATGTTGATATGGTAGTATGGTATAACTATGTTGATATGGTAGTATGGTATAACTATGTTGATATGGTAGTATGGTATAACTATGTTGATATGGTAGTATGGTATAACTATGTTGATATGATCGTATGGTATAACTATGTTGATATGGTAGTATGGTATAACTGCAGGGTTTGACATCATGATTTCTGTTTAGTATTCACATTATGATATTTTGTGTTCAGTTTACTCATCGTGATAATTTCTGTTCAGTGTTTGACATCATGGTCTTATTAGTTATGTCTTTGATGGCTTGATTTTCATGTTCATTTTGATATCAACATTTTTCCTGTTCAGGATGATATCTTGATGTATCGTTTCAGTTTGACATCATGCTTTTTCCTGTTTAGTTTGACATCATAATTTTTCTGTGCAGTCTAAAATCATGATTTTTCCCTGTTCAGTGTGACATCATATTTCCTATTCACTTTGACATCATGATTTCCCTGTTCACCATCATGATTTTTCCTGTTCAGTTTGACATCATGATTTCCCTGTTCACTTTGACATCATGACTTTTCTTGTTCAGTTTGACATCATGGTTTTTCCTGTTCAGTGTCATATATTCCCAGTTCACTTTGACATCATGACTTTTCTGTCTAGTTTGTCATCATTATCGCTATGTTTATTTAGACATCATCTATTCTGTACTGTGTTTGATGTAGTTTTCATGTACAGTGAGTTAGGTCATCCCTTATTGAGAGTTTATTGGCTGTTATTTGTTTTCCATTTCACCTTGGCTGCTGTTGACATTATAACATTGACTTAGTGCTTGACATTTTCATCTTTTGTTTGACAATTGTTTTGTGTGTTGTATGTTATGTGTTATCACTGTACAGACTTGGACTTTGATACAGTTCAGGATTGACCTACTTTGTTCTGTATGTGATTTTGGTGCTAGTGCTGTAATAATTGTTCACTGAATACAGTCTAACCTGCCTTAGCAACCCAATGAATTAAAGGGAAACCTGTCTTATGTAATCTAAATGAGTGGTTCCTGAAATTGTTTTTTCCTATATAAATCACCTGAATTAAGAGACCACCTGTCATATGTGACCCTTTTTACTCCTTCCCTTGAACGGTCTCTTAAAACAGGTTAGACTGTACCTGCATACCATTGATTTATTTTTTGTCTGCATTTTAGAAAAGAAATTTAAAATAGATAAATGAAGTCGAACTGGGTCCTTAACTGTATGTAATAAAAATCTCTCTAGTACTCTACTAAAGAGATCAATTATAGATGCAGTAGAGTTGGTCTATAAAGAATCAGCAAATTCAGTGCTATAACAAAGTGGAAAATAATTCCCAAACAAATTACAATATATCTATGCATGTAGTAAATTCTGATGTTTAAAACAAAGGATTTCTATAACAAAGTAAAAAGTGCATTTCCAACTCCAATGTATATATAAACTGCTGTTATGTATTTATAGCTACATTATTATCCCAACTCTCAACAGATTAGTTATATGTTATATGTTATCTGGAGGATCAATTGACTATTTGAAACAGTAGATTTGTATAGTCCTTGTGATATATAATGGTTAAGGGTGGCTTATGGGATCATAACAGAATATGATTGTCTCACCTGTTCAGTTTGTACTCCATGACCTTTTCGGTCATCAATATACAACCAGACACAGTTACACAATAGATTTATAAGTTGTTAAATTTAACTATTACTTAATTAGCTCATGGTTATATTTGTGGTTATGGTAATTCCAAAACAATTTCTTTATTAGATAACTTGTAATTAAGTAATTCAGCGATTCTGCAGAAGTGTTAAACAATGTAGTTAGCTAACAATAAGCTAATATTTCCATTTGTAGCTAGTAGCAAACTACAAATTAATTTAACAAAGCATTGTGTAACTTAGTGCAGGTGTGTAGTAGCCTAACTTGCCCTGGCTGAGCTGTGTCCTGTTATCAGCATTAGTGCATAGCTACTTATCTTGTCCCCTATTCACAGTGTAATATATGATGCATAATTGTGTTATTTTGAACCAAATATTACTCCATAGTATATCTTGCCTCCACCTTGACATTGTCAATGACATCACACAGAATTATGATGTCACTTTGTTTTGCTTGACATTATCAGATCACATGATGACATTTTCATTTCTTATGACATCATATTTCATTATGGGGTATAACCACACTTTGTTTTAATTGATGTTTACATTATATAACACTTGTATCACCTCGGCTTTTCATGACATCATGTCTCTGTACCTAATGACCTTACTTTGATTACCATGATGTCATATTTCTATTCTCTGTATGTCCTCTCTGATTTCAAATATGATGTCATATTTCTATACTTTATATGGCCCCACTTTGAATTCATGCACCATTTCTTATATGACATCGTATTTCTGCCTTTCTTCACTTTTAGTTTCTTATGACTTCATTTATATCATCACTTGAAGTCATTGATTTATAAAACGTTACTGTATACAGGATTATTTTCCTCCCATTTTATTTTCGCTTGAATGTCCTTACAAAAAGTTTCGCCGTGTTTTAAATACTCGCAGTGGGATCATAATTCTATTCAAAGAATTTAGTGGTTTGAATTAGCCCTGTTTTGAATTCGTCCAGTGACAGTAAGGGGGAAAGGGGTAAAAGTAAAATGGGAGCAAATATTTCCCTTTATACAGTATTACAGGTACTTAAACCAAAGGAGATTACACTAATACAAGTATTACTCGGATTTGTGATTCAACAACTCTGGGCAAGTCCAATCCAGTTTGTATTTCACCAGCTAAGATAACACAAAATACTTTGTTTGCTATTACAGTGGAGCCTGGTTAACTCTTTGACCCCTGAAATTTCAAAATGAACTCTTCCAGTCAATGAAAAGGGCCTACTAAAATGTGACATCGCGGGGCAACAAGTTAATCTAGACGCCTTTGTTCTCAAGCAAATTGTCTTGAATAATGAAACAGCCAGATTACTGTCATGTACCTGTTATTGTAACCAATGCAACTTGATAAATTTGTTCCCAGGTAATTTCGTCCAGAAAGTGAAGTGGTAAGGTTAATGAGGCTCAACTGTTCTTAGAAATTCAATGACTTTCTAGAGATAAAGTTAATAATGTGAAATATTAATTCATTTTACCAAATATTTCCTTTGTTTTCAGCATACATATATTTTCATTCATATCTGATATTTGCCAGTATGTGTTGTGTATTCATTTTAAAACTACACAGATTATGAGTTGTTGATAGAATCCTGGGTTATCATGACATATACTCAACATAAGTCCTGGTCCACTGCTGGCTGCAAGTAAAATATCTGTTGGGCCCATCAATTACTTATCCAACTTTTTGCGATAGAAGTTTGAAGTTTGTTACTGTCTATTCAAATAGTTAATTTCAAGCCCTTTGATACAACATTTTTGACATACTGGTAATAACATTGTTTCATAGTTTTATTAGGTGACTTCATTCCCAAGTACATCCCTCCATTACTCCTTTTAAAGTCTTTTTTCTGATGTTTTTTCTCAACACATTCCTGTGAGCATCAGTCCAGCAAAATTAATTTGGCTCGCCATTTTATCTTTATTGAAAATGTTAAAGTATGGCTAAGTGAAAGTCATACAGGCAATATATAATGTAAACATTTAGTTTTAGCAAACAGACGGTAAAATACAGCAGTAATGATCATAAAAAAGCAGTACTTAATGCCCAGTGGTACCTTTATACAGATGAACCCAACAGCATGTTTATCTATAGTTTTGGCTGCCATGGCCTAGTGGTTTTAATGTTTGACTTCTGATTGAGAGTTTTGGGGTTTGAGCCCAAGCCACTGCGCAGTGGGCTGTCCCTGTCTTTTGGACGAGGCAGTAAATACTGATGTCCTGTGTCACAGTAGGTGTTGGAATGTTATAGAACCCTTCTGCTCTCTGGCCATAGGTACCGAGCGTAGGAAAATTTTGTTGCCCTTCATCAACACACAGTGACATCTCCATATAAATGAAAGATTCTTGAGTGGGACATTAAACAACAATACCGCCAATCTTTAGTGCAGGATATTTTGTATCTCAAATATTTACACTCAGATTTTTTTATTTTTAGGTTAAGGGTTGGTGCTTCATATATGTCTGGCAGTTAATTTCCTTTCTTTCTTTCACTCTGTGTCTCTCACTTACTCTCTCTCTCTGTTTCTCTCTATCTATCTCTCTCTCTCTCTCTCTCTCTCTCTCACACACACACACACACACATGCTTAGTATGGAATAATTAATTTTATGTTATTTTGGCCAGTATTGTACATGTATACATAAAGTTTCCAGTCGGAATTAAGATGTGTGTTAATTTTGTAATAATACTCTATAAAGAAATAGAAATAATATTATGAGTAAATGATGAGAGGGTTTTAAGTTAAGTACATGAGATGTATTGTCAATGTCTTATGAGGCCCTGTACTTATGAACAGGTGCCCTGCATTATTATATACCAGTGATTAATATACGGTAATATATATATCAATTTAATGCTATTTTATTCACTATTGCCATTTTACTTGCACTCTGATAAGAGAAATTCAGGCATTATTGTTTATGAAAGTTTTTTGGAACTATTTCTTGTTACATTTGATAATCATTTACGTTTATGTGGTACTAGTATCTCTCTAGGTGATGGAACATAACTCTACATAGTCTACCCGCTGAAATGACTGTAGCACAGGATAAATAGAATCTATCACCACTTTGTACAGTGACAAAGAAATCTCACCCGAGTGTCAAAGATTTGCCATCCACGACAAGGCTTCCCGAGTCGTGGATGTTGCAAATCTTTGACATGAGGATGAGATTTATCTGTTCCTGTACAAAGTGGTGGTTGATTATTTTTCTCTCACCCTCAAATAGTGTATTTCTAAGTAGTAAATATATTTGTGCTAAACTGCATTCAAGCGGATGAATTAGTCAAAAGCAGGTCAAGACTTACCGGTAGTGACATCAGGGGTTTTGAGACAAGCACGCGGGGTGAGAGACAGAGATATCTCAGAACGGGCACATTGATGGATTTCTCTGTCCGTGGTGAGAGACAGAGATATCTCAGAACGGGCACGTTGATGGATTTCTCTGTCCGGGGTGAGAGACAGAGATATCTCAGAACGGGCACATTGATGGATTTCTCTGTCTGGGGTGAGAGACAGAGATATCTCAGAACGGGCACATTGATGGATTTCTCTGTCCTGGGTGAGAGATATCATCTTCTCGTGTCAGTCCATAACTAAAACAACAGTTCCACACTGACTTGATGGATTATCATGTGATACATGTAACAGTCCCATTGGTAGGCAACATTTTTCTCTGGAATGTAGATATGTTTAAGATTTAATCCATGTAAAAAGAATGTTTTAATGTTATAATCTTCATATATGAGTGGTCAGATAACAAGCTTATGATATATGACTGGTATTAGTACATCTAACCCACCTACCAACACTTTACAATTTTGTACAGATAAGTGTACATGTATTTCTCCATAGCTGTGATGAAGTCTCCCTGGATAACAAACGACCATTTAAGATACTAGACACCGGTTGCCTGTAAAAATTTTGTTAGATTATTTTTAAGTGATTTAATACCACCAGATTGTTCAACCATTCGCAGCAATTATAAAGCTTTATGTTATCAAATACGAAAATCACAGATTCCAAGGCATCAACTTCCATAAGAAGGGGAGGGGGGGGCAATATACAAATTTGGTGATATTAAGCAATAAAGAAAAAACAATAAACAAACAAACCAAAGACTCGGTTATCTTATACATTGCAGCTTTGTTAAATGTAACTACATGTTATGATAAGCTTACGTAAAAAAAAAATCAACATTAAGTTCCATATTTAGATGGGACTTGAAACATTTTGAAGTGTCAGTTACCTTGATGTGAGCTCGAGATTATAGAGAGTGTGAGTTTGGTGCGAGATAGACTTGTAGTATGAGTTTTATACGAAAATATTAGGGTAATTTGGTAGGGATTTTGATATGAGATACCGGTAGTCTTGTAGAGCCAGTCTGAAATGGGATAATATTACATGAAGATAGATTTGTAGTATGCGAGTTTGATATGATATAGACTTGTAGGGTGTGATTTTGATATGAGACTTAAAGTATATGAGTTTGATATTAGATAGACTTGTAAGGTGTGAGTTTGATATGAGATAGACTTTTAGTATATGAGTTTGACACAAGATAGACATAAAGGGTGTGAGTTTGATATGAGATAGACTTGTAGGGTGAAATTTTGAGTTGAGATAGACTTGTAGAGTGTGATTTTCATTTGAGATAGACTTGTTTGGTGTGGACTTTACATTTCAACATCAGAAAGACTTGACAGGTATGATTTAGATATGAGACAGACTTGTAGGGTGTAAGTTTGATATGAGATAGACTTGTAGGGTTTGAATTTGATGTGAGATAGAATTGTATGGTGTAGATTTGATATGAGATACAAATGTAATATGTGAGTTTGATAAGAGATTTACTTATAGTATGCAAGTTTGAGAGGAGATAGGCTTGTACAATTTGACTTTGAATGAGATAGACTTTTAGGGTGTGAACTTGACATGACGTACATTCACAGTGTGAACATAGATGTTGATAGCTATCTGGAGTAAGACTGATAATCTTTTGTTCAAGGTGTTTATGTCACACAAGCAGATCTAACTTTAACTCTAATGTTTCCTTTATTATCCGTATTCCATTTATCTATACAGTAGAACCTGTCTAGAGAGCTCACCACTGTAACTATGAGAATGTGTTCTGTAAACAGAGGATAAGATTTATTTCAAGAATTAATATTATAATTTAATGCATCACATGATAATTTCTTGATTTATCATTGGATAACTATGTGAATACCATTTAGTGTAGAAATCATCTGTCCTTGACTACGGGATTATTACCGTATTCGTCAAAAGTTAAAAAAAACGTAACATCTTGTGACAGAGTGCTGGCAGCAAGATGGTGAAGTGATTTCAATTTGTTGATATTATTACAATATTTATGGCTAATTAAGTTTCAAGATAATATAAAACTATTCATTATTTCTTGCTCTTTGAAAAAAAAAAAACAACACGTGATGTGATGTACTAAATATATTATGGACCTCTCCCTCGAGAACAGTTCTCGTATAGTGTTGTCTGGTGAGTAACAGTATCATCGCCTTACGGCTTGGATACTATATCTACCAGACAACACTATACGAGAACTGTTCCCTCAGGAGAGGTCCATAATAGATTATTACATTGTAACTTTCTCCGTTATATTTTCTTAAGGCAGGCAACCCTCTGAAGATAGGCTTTATTTCAATGATTATAAAATAGATTGTAACTCTTCATAATGTTTAGTCAGATAGCCACTGTAGATAGGGTTTATTTAGAGAATTAAAAGATCGATTGCGACTTTCTCCATATTTATTTCTTTGAACAATTAAGATTGTAACTTTCTCCATATTTATTTCTTTGAACAATTAGTCTCTGAAGCTTTATTTCAAGGATTATAAAATAGATTGGAACTTTCTCCATATTTTTTTTTTCAGACCCGTACCCTCTAAATACACTTATTTCAAGGAATGTATAGTGAAGGTGGTCTCTTAAGGCAGACTCCACTTTAACTGGTATATTCCACCACAATATTTACACCAAGTTTACATCTGGGACAAAGTGTAATTTACATATTCATTGCTGTATTTTATTTATTATAAGTTATCAAGACCTGTTGACCAATATCTTGTAACACCAAGTGTTTTATAATAAATTTGTTGCTGTTCAATATAATTCGTTTTTTATAAGCATTATATACATTGTATCTTCCATCATATGTCAGTTCAACACCAAAACTAAGAGATGCTCCAGTAATCTTTTCAGTTTCAACATCAAGCTAGTATTGCCAAGACCCGTAACCCAAAGCCAGTTAGCTAGGACCTGTAGTGCAATGCCCAAGTCAATGTTGGCCAGGTGTATATGGCAATACCAATGTAAACCTCATACAAATGTATTGAACCCATACCTGTACAGATGTTGCCCTGAGCGTAAGTACAATACTCAAGTCAATGATGGCCTGGTCTATCGGGCAATGTTGACCTGGTCTGTGGGGCAATGCCCAAGTCAATGTTGACCAGGTCTTTGGGGCAATGCCAAAGTCAATGTTGACCTGGTCTGTGGCGCAATGCCCAAGTCATGTTGACCTAATCTGTGAGGCAGTGCCCAAGTCAATATTGACCTGGTCTGTGGGTAAATACCTAAGTCATTGTTGACCTGGTTTGTGTGTCAATACCTGGTCTTTGGGGCAATACCCAAGTCAATGTTGACCTGGTCTGTGGGGCAACACCCAAGTCAATGTTGATCTAGCCTGCAGGAAAATGTAGCACAATATCCAAGTCACTGTAATTATACAGCTGTCGAATGACGTGACATATTATGGTAATTGCGTTGTCCGTCTGTCCATTAACTTTTTTTGTCCACAGCATAACTCTGAAACCGTGCATGATAGATTCATACACATCAAGACCATCACAAGGCGCAGTGCAGTGTCCAAAAACCATAACTCTAGCTGTAGTTTTTATAGAGTTATTTCCCTTTATTAAAAATTAATTTTTTTTTCCTTTGTTCGGAGCACAAAAATTCGTTTTTTTCATTTTTTGTCATTTTTTCTGTAACAAAACTTGCCTCAGAGAGGCTCTTGTCTACTGTGGGCACTAAAAGCCTTTGAGTCATGAGTGCTCTATACGTGTCGATACCTAGTGTGACATCAGTGCCCAGTTGTTCAAATGTTAGTTAAAACTTTAACTAAGGTTTAAATGTAATGAGCCTCATAAAAATAAAATAAAAAAAGAAATTAGATGATACACTAGGGCATTAAAATATCAAAAACACTTAGTTATAACCAAGGTTTAGAGCACGATAAATTTGCCAATTATAGTAGATTGCCAAACCAAAGGTTCAACTTACGCTGAACACTTTAATTATTTTGCAGCAGAATTTCACTGTGAGCTTTATTTCAATCCTTGATTACAATTAACCAAGGGTAAAAAATTAACTAGCATATGAACTGGGCCCAGGTCTCTTTTGGGACAGAGATAAGTTGCTGTGCCCTGCTAAGACTTGAATCCTTCACTTTGTAATTGCTGTATGTTGTATTGTTATTTAACGTCCCACTCAAGAATATTTCACTCATATGAAGACATCACCATGTGCCGGTGAAGGGCTACAAATTTTGCCTATGCTCGGCACTGCTGGCCGTAGAGCAGGGAGGGTTCTTTATTGTGCCAACACCTACTGTGACAAGGGACCTTGGTTTTTACTGTCTCATCCGAAAAACAGGGACAGCCAACCGTGGATTAGCGCTCCATGGCTGGAACCCAAATCTTTTGATTCGCAGTCGAACACGCTAACCACTCAGCCACGGAGGCCCCTTGTAGTTCAAAGGTCAACAGTCTACTGCTTTCGCACCTAGTCTGATCAATCAGATAACATGTAAAATGTAAGACAAACTAATCATTGATAATTTATTTACTTACTTCTTTTTTTTACAAATAATTATCTCACATACAACACATACTCACACAAACACCCTTTCATACACACACACACGTTTACCAACAAATTACAATTACGCCTCAAATTTCATGCTCACATTTATACCAAACCACATAACAGTCACAAGATGTTAACAAATTTGCTTTGAGCAAAAATCTCAAAAGAAAAAACTTTAACTGTATCACTCATGTGAAAGGTCTGACTTAACTCACCGACCCCTGAAATCTAATGGACTCTTCCTTGAATCAATAATTAAGGCAAATCCAAATATGTCTAGGGGTGAATGGGTTAATGTTAATTGACACAATCATGTATTACAAGCACTAGACAATGGGGATGAAGTGAAGTGAATGGTTTTCCAAATGACACATGCACATGATTAGCCAATAGTTCTTCAGGAAACAAATTCAAATACTACAAGAAAGTGGACTTAAATTTGACATAGAATTGACATTGTAACAATTCAATGTGCGAGTTTACAGGGTCCAACCTTCATGTATTTGAATGGAACAAAGAAATGAAACAGATCAAAATGTCATCTCTCTGAATAAAACAAAGAAATTACTAACTAACATAAATCAAAATGGTTCAATCAGTAAATATTTCAGAGCTGTGGTACCATGGTTAAGATTTCTGAGTATTGAAAGAACAAATATATCTTACTCCCTCATACTCTGATTTAGCAAAAATCACCGTTACCATGGTGACTTTAAAGTGTATAAATGTTTCTATGGTGAAATCAGGATGCTGAAACACGTTATACCTTCCTTCATAGGGTAAGCAAAACTTCAATAATTATCAAAATTGTTTCAGATCAGTTCAATGTATAAATCATATCTATTTCTAATTCAGTACTGATATATGCATAAGCAAAAAATTTAGTTACATGTATCAGTAATGATTGAGGTGGGGGAAATCTCCACCGACCACACAATCAAACCTGTATTTTCTCAAACAACTGAGATAAGGAGATAAAAAACAAACTGTTGATTTCCAAATGACACATGCACTGTAAATTGTCTATTATCATCACAAAATATTAGAGCCTCATTAATCACTACACCTTTAATCTGGGTGTTTCACCTTCTGAATGAAGTTTCTAAAAGCACAATTTTCAAACAACACTGGTCATTATAATATGTATATTTCAGTACGGTAATCCAGACATTTAATTTATCTGAACAATTTCCTTGGAAACAGAAGTGTTGGGATTAATGAGACTCCAGTGTAATCCAGAGATGCTAGTTATTGTTGTTGTATTGTTGTTGAACGTCCCACTCAAAAATTTCACTCATATGGAGACGTCACCATGTGCCGGTGAAGGGCGACAAATTTTGCCTGTGCTCAGCACTGCTGGCCGTGGAGCAGGGAGGGTTCTTTAACATGCCAACATCTACCGTGACACAGGACCTCGGTTTTTACTGTCTCATCTAAAAGACAGGGATGGCCAATTGCGGAGTGGCGCTGCAGGAATCAAACCCTGGACCCTTCGATTCGAAGTCGAACATGCTAACTACTCGGCCACGGAGGCCCCAGAGATGCTTGTACCAATGGACAATAATATCCTGAAAATGTTCATCTACATCAGAAATGTAATCTTTGCATTTTCTATAGGAAAGAAATCCTGAACTGGATAACAATATCCTGATTTCAGGATTTTTCCTGAAAACTAGCATCCCTAGCTATCACAAAAGTAAGAATGGAGAAAATGTTGTAGAATACTCTCAAGCTGCAGGAAAAGCAAGACTGTATTGTTTTAATGATGTTCATCTATCTCTTGAGATTTTCTGACCAGAATTCAATGGTTACAAGTTCTTATCCTTTATTTCATTTCTCCCATAATCTGGGCATTTTAGATTTGTGGATAAAAACCACAACAGAATTGCATGATAGATAAATGGAGAATTTCAAGTAACTGGAGGAAATTGTGCACAAAGTGTTAAAATGCAACCCACTTGATTTCAGAAGTAAATCGAAGGTATGAAAATTTTTGTACAGTCTGACCAGTTTTAAAGTACTGTCCAATGGGAGGTGCAAAAATGGTCACATATGATAGGTGGTCTCTTAATTCAAATGATTTGTATACGGAAATACCTCTTTGGAAATCACATACATGTAATTCTAGGTCATAAAAGGCAGGTAGCCCTTAAATTTTGTGGATTGCTAAGGCAGGTTAGACTGTATCTGACATCAACTTAACATTCCTGGGAAGCTTAGGGACTAGACAGGACAGTGTAATAATTACTGCTTACTGAGGTTCTCCAGACAGCACAGTATAGTAATCACTGCTCACTGAGGTTCTCTGGACAGCACAGTATAGTAATCACTGCTCACTGAGGTTCTCTGGACAGCACAGTATAGTAATCACTGCTTACCGAGAATCTTCAAACATTAATCCAAAAATTAATTAAAGCAGGTGCTTGAAATGAACCATCACAAAAGATTTTGTTTTCTTAGATTAGATAAGTCTGTAAAGTCAAGACAGTACTACAGGGCATCTAATGCCCCAGAGGAAATAGCTGTAAAGCATTCACCAAACTCTGCAATAAATTAACAGAGTGGAACCCACTTCTATTGAAACCTGATCAAATGAAATCCTGCTTAATTTAAAATGATATCAATCTCTCCAGCTAGATTACTTCATTACTATTTTACTTTCACATTACTTTGTTTATTTTTAAGTAAAATTCATTCCCCTTCTGTTTCAATATATCTGGGTTCCACTGTGGTCAGCAGAAGTAATTATCTGTATCACATGTACAATGGTAAAAAATAACTCTATACACCCAACAGTTGCAAGTATTTTGAATGAAATATTCCAATCTTATGTCATAAAGTGATATTGTCCATACAGACAAGTACAGAATATTAGCAGGTCAGCCATATATCTACCACAGTATTGTCTGTAGGAGTTATCTCCCATACATCTACCACAATAACGTCCGCAGGAGTTACCTCCCATGAAAGAATTCTATGTAGGGTTATCACAATAATGTGTCTATGACTAGGCGTCTCCCATTACACATTTAAGTCTGGGTGATTCAGGATGCTGTACATCTGTATTGGCACAAGGTGATGAATTTCTTGGCTAACTTTACAAAATCAAAAAAGACCTACTTCTAAATTGCTGGACGTACAAATCTTGGTACTAACAATTGATTTCCTACTATAACAGGTCCATGGTGTAATGGGGAGGGTGATATAAGCTGTGGTTGGAAGGCAGAAGTTAGAGGGGCTTGTGCTAACAGGGGGTGTTGTGCTGCCAGTAAGGAGTGGTGTGCTCCTATAGGCATGCCTGTTGGTCCTATCTGTATGGTGCCTGGTAAGTGAGCAGGCTGTGCCCCAGCTGCGGCTGCTGCTAATGATATAGATGATCCTGGCTGTGGAAGAGCTATCATTGGGGCACCTGCCTGAAGGGGATGACCAGCCTGAGAAACTGACAGTCCACCCTGACTTAGACCCAACCCACCCTGACTGAGAGCCAATCCCCCCTGGCTGAAAGCCAATCCCCCCTGACTGAGAGCTAATCCCCCCTGACTGAGGGCCAATCCCCCCTGGCTGAGTGCCAACCCTCCATGAGCTAGTGACAGACCACCCTGACCTAGTGATAAGCCACTCTGACTAAGAGCTAAGCCACCCTGACTAAGTGACATGCCCTGGGGTAAAAGAATATGTTGAGGGTGACCACCTGCAGAGACTAACTGTGGGGCTAATGCAAGTCCCCCAGCTGTAGCCTGTGGCTGAGCTAGTAGCAGAGTGGGCTGGGACGCTGATAGTGACGGGGAAGGAATGGCAACAAGAGTCTGAATCTCTTCTGGTATAACTTCTTCTATTTCTTCCACTACTTCCTCACTTTTGGTTTCTTCTTCTTCCTCTGAGGAAGAATCACTCATGGGCTCACCAGCCTCCAGTTTCTTCTGGCGCTTGGCTTGCTTCTTGGCATGTTTTTGTGCTTGCTCTTGAAGGCGTTTATACTGTTCTGCCTGCTCTGGTGGAATAACTATAGAAGGATTAGGAGTAATTTCTTCCACTGGTTTTTCTTCTTTCTTGGGTGGTTCTGGGGGTTGAGGAGACGGAGTTCTTGGTGGTGGTAGAGGGGGAGGTGACTTATCTCTTTCTTGACTAGCCTGAGGAGGGCCATTCATTGGGTATCCTCCATTTCGTGGACGGTACGGATCGTGCATAGGTGGTGGCATTCTTGGTGGGCCATTATGCATATGAGGTGGCCCTGGTCCATATCTCATATCATGTGGGGGTGGTCCTCTTCTGGGATACATTCCTGGAGGCATCCTGTGAAGTGGCATATGCATTCCCCCATGAGGAGGTGGGTACCTCATATTAGGGTGCATCGGCCCAGGCATTCTATCCGGGGGTGGGCCCCCAGGATAGGGCATTGGACCATACTGAGGTGGGGGTAGCATATTGTAATGTTCCATCTCAGATGGAGGGGGAGGAGGGGGGAGTGCCAGAGATGTCAGTCCTACGTTCTGCTTATTCTTCTCCTGCTCTGCTGGAGGTAGTGGAATGTCTATAAAATCTTTACCCTCCGGCGCGTTCTTCCCTTCTATCTCTGCTTGCTTACTGGCTTCTATCCCCTTTTTCACCAGATCAGAGTGTTGCTGCTTCTTGTCCTTTATCTTCTGCATCAGATTCTCCGCCGACTTCTCTTCATCTTTGGCCAGATTTGGCAATGGTATGTCCAGGGGTTCTGTTTTCTTCTTCGTTTCCTTCTTGTCTGATTTGTGCAGTCTGTACTTCTTCTTAGAGGAGGATGACCTACTTGAGTAGTTAGAGGATCGACTGTATCTATCAGATGAAGTGGACCGCCTTGATCTTGAATGTCTGTATGATCGTGACCTACTTCTGGATCTACTTCTAGATCTGGAGTAAGAAGAACTACGACTCCTGGAGTAAGACCTGTACCTCCGTTTCCTTGAATGCGACCGACTTCTACTTCTAGAGCTTGAGTACGACCTACTTCTTGAAGATCTTGACCTGGACCTTGAAACACTATAGCCATCCGAGTAGCTACTATATGACCTTGACCTTCGTCTGTGATGAGACCAAGACCTCGAGCGTGACCTGCTGTATGAGCGTGACCGTGAGTGACTGGAATGCCTTGAATCGTATGAGGATGAGCTGTAGGACCGTCTGCTTCTGCTTCTTGATCTGGAGTAACTACTGGAGTAGGAGCGATGGTGTCTTGAGCGACTTCTGCTCCGGGATCTTGAAGTTTTACCTACTTTTTTTGTCTGATTCTCTGTAGGCTTGACTTCAGTTTTCGGCTTTTTAATGGCACTCTGTTCAACGTTCTCCGACTTGGGTACGACTTTTTTCATTGTTTTCGTTTTTGTGAACTTTTTCTCAGTGGATGTTGTAGCATTTAAGCCAGTCTCTATCTCACTGTCGCTGGTGTCCCACTTAGACTTGGGATTTTCTGGCACTCTTTCCTCATACAGACCTTCCATCTTGCTCCATGTATCTTGACCTTTGACATTTTCTGCCTCCACTGATAACCTAGGGGTGACTTTCTGTTTCTTAGGGACGACTGGTGTATTATCATTGACACTCGACTCACTGGTTTGTCTTTTTCTTGCTGACAGATTTCCAGCTGCTTTTCTGTCTGATCCTGGTTCCTTTTTCACTTTTTTAGGATTACCTGGTACCTCCTTAGCACAGGCAGGAGAACCCTTGCTCCTGTCAGAAGATGGCCGCTTCTTCATGCTACCGCTGGTTTTATCTTCTACAGGAATAGTCTCCTCAGTTGTTTGCTTTCGTTTCTTTTCTGCGGTTGGTTCTGCTGTGGGATCTTTTTCCACTTTGATTTCTTTCTTTGTAACTTTTTCCTCACCACTACTGCTTCCACCATCGTTTTCCTTTCTCTTCTTCCTCTTTTTCATCTTCTTTGCTTCTCCTCCTTTATCGTTTTCTCTATCAGACACGTCGCTTTTGTCCTCTTTACTTTCCTTTTTATGTTTGTGTTCTTTGGTGTTTTCTTTTCCACCTTCGTTATCATCAGACTTGTCATTATCATGATGGTGTCTTTTCTTCTTTTTCTTGGATTTCTTGGACTTTTTCCTTTTCCTGTGTTTACTAGATTTCCGGTGTTTTTCATCTCCGTCGGAGTCAGCACTATCCTCTACATCTCCAGACTCACCGTCAGTATCATGTGACTTTTTGACTTTGTCTTTTTTGTTTTTGCCATGGTTACTGCTGTTGCCTAGGTTACTGCCTCCCTCTGGGTTTTTACTTGCCTCCGTATCATTTTCCTTCACATCTTTGTCCTCTTTATCACCGTCAGCCTCTTTCTCACTGTGATGTCGGCTCTTCTTCTTCCGTTTCTTTTTCTTCTTTTTCTTTTCAGCTTTTTTCTTGTGATCTTTACCATCGCCCTCCTTTTCAGTGCTGTGATGTTTGTGTTTCTTCCTCTTCTTCTTCTTGTGCTTTGACTTGCTCTTTTCTTTCTCATCTGTCACTTTTTCATCTTCCTCCTCGTCTTTCTGATCGTCTTCCTTTTTCACCTGCTCTGTTCCACCATTACCAACATCTACGGCTGCACTGGACATCTTGCTGTCCTCCGGACTGACCACACTCTTAGGCTTTCCTGACAACTCACTAAAGTCAAAGTACAGAGGATTACAGCTGTACTGTATTCTAGGCTCTGTGTCAGTAAATTTGATCATTTCACCTGGCCAGTCCAGTTCCATGGTTTCATCTTTATTCATCACTTTCACAAAGTCACCTATTATTGGCAGTGGCTTCATTTCTACAGTGGCAGACGTCCCCATCTTGGCAGAGGTGGCTGAGGTCACCACCTTGGCAGAAGTGTCCACTGTGGAGGAATTGTTGTTCTCATTGTTGGCCTCTACCACCACATCATTAGGCGGTGCTGACTGCTCCTCCTCCTCTGTGTCCTTGGAGAATGCTGAGGATGACGCTGAGGCTATTTTGGACCCGGTTTTCTTGAAGGAAAAAGACACCACACCACTTTTGTTTCCATCTTCTTTGTCCCTGAAGAAACAATGAAAACTTTGATGTATTGTAAGACAATGGTAATACATTGTTGTTGTTGTCGTTATATAGATAGATATTTCACAACAAGTTGGCATTGATAATCATATTTATTCAACTCAAGTTAATTTATTTTCAAACAAGATAACAAGAGTTCGATAAACATGATAATAAATCCCAATGAGTTGTGTAACTTGTTTCTAACATAACAAGATTAATTTACAAATCAAAGTATTGAAAACTCCATGAATAATAGTTTTTTTCAGTTCCAGCCATGTCAGTCAGGTCAAAACACTCAGAAGTGTTTATCAATGTGTGGTTTATTGATATATTTAATGAACTGCAGCCTAAGTTATACATATTATGCTCCTCTAACCAATACTTCAATCAAATCAAAGCATCATCAAGTTAATAGTCGAAAAATGTATATTAAGGAATGAGGTATCTTTATGTGTAGGCATGTAGGGCAACAAGCATACTTTTTTTGGCATTCATAGACACACTTGATTCAACAATCAGATTATTCAAGGAATTTTCCACCAAATACAGAACTTATTAAATATTTATAAAAAACACGAGAGAGAGAGAGAGAGAGAGAGAGAGAGAGAGAGAGAGAGAATCACTTACTTTTCAGATGCATTAGCAGAACTGTTGTCTACTTTCCCAGCTGTAACTGTCTTCCCTAGTTCTTCTTTCTGATCAATAAAACAAAGAGAAAAATATGAGAAAGTAACCTTTTGTACCTATTTGGAAATAGAAAGGATAAATTTCACTATTTAATATCTAAATTCTTTATCTGGGTCCTGAAAGGTTGTTTAGTAGCATTGTTGTTTAAGGTCCCACTTAAAAAATTTTAATTTACATGAAGACTTCACTGTGTGCCGGTGAAGGGCGACAAATTTTGCCTATGCCCTGCACTTGTGGCTGTAGAGCAGGGAGTCTTCTTTAATGAGCAAACACCTTCTGTGTCACGGGATCTTGGTCTTTACTGTCTCATCTGAAAGACAGGGACAGCCAACCATGACGTGGCTTGGGGTTGACCCCTGGACCTCTGGATTCGAAGCCGAACATGCTAAATTTAAGCACTAAACCATAGCGTCCCTCCTGAAAGTAGCATGCAAATACACAATGTAAATTCTCCATGACATAAAGGACATTCCTTGAAAAGGCTCAAAACAAGAAATGTCAAAGGACCAAAAGCTATAAGAGTGGCCCAGCATCAGTAACATGATATGTTAAATATAGGCCTAGAGTACACTTTTTGTCTGTATATCAATAAAGCTAGGAGTCTTTTATCAGCCTAGATCACTGTCCCACTAGATACTACCAGCTAATCAGGTAACTATGGTTGTATATAGTAAGGAGATGCCAGAAGCACCAAGGGGGCATAACTCACCTTCTTTGGTGTTCCATCAGGAAGTGGGATGTTACCTCCAAATATGGGTGAGTTTCCACAGCTATTTTTTGCCTTGTTTGTCTTTTTGACATCATTGGTTACCATGGGAACATTAATTCTCCTCCTACGTTCCTATAAAGTAGGCAACAAATCATCAGGTTAATTCAACATTTCTCCCCCAATAAAAGATGTAACAAGATATCTAATAGGTCTAAGTTGAACCAGTTGATCATCTGGTAAAACTTGTCAAATTGATCTATCAGCTATGGCAGGGTCAAATTTTAGGGTCAAGGTCATATGTCCTGGTATCAAAGAGTAGTACTTGATATGGTGAAGGTTTGTGTGAAATAAGAAAACCCTACAACTTATACTGTAAGAGAAATCTGAGTTCAGAACTTCCTAACCAAACGGACAGACAGAAAAACGAACAGTACAAATGGACAGGGTAACTCCTATTAACACCCCCCACCCCCACCAAACTTTATTTCCATTGGTATAACTAATCTTTTTTTAATTTATCTGTTTTGACATAAAACATGGCTTTGTTGTATTTTATTATGTATGGTATGGTATGGTACTGTTGTTTAACGTCCACTCAAGAATATTTCACTCATATTGAGACGTCACCGTGTGCCGGTGAAGGGCTACAAATTTTGCCTATGCTTGGAACTGCTGGCCGTGGAGCAGGGAGGGTGCTTTTTTTGTTGTTGTTGTTGTTTAACGTCCCACTCAAGAATATTTCACTCATATGGAGACGTCACCATGTGCCGGTGAAGGGCTACAAATTTTGCCTCTACTCGGCACTGCTGGCCGTAGAGCAGGGAGGGTTCTTTAACGTGCCAACACCTACTGTGACACGGGACCTCGGTTTTTACTGTCTCATCCGAAAGACAGGGACGGCCAACCGTGGAGTGGTGCTTACGCGGCTCGAACCCGAGTCTTCCGATTTGCAGTCGAACACGCTAACCACTCGGCCACGGAGGCCCCGAGGGTTCTTTAACGTGCCAACACCTACTGTGACACGGGACCTTGGTTTTTATTGTCTCATCCGAAGGACAGGGACGGCCAACCGTGGAATGGCGCTGACGTGGCTTGAACCTGGATCTACACTCGGCCACGGAGGCCCCTATTTTATTATATAAGCTGTGTAACTCACTCCAAAACCTAGTCATGGGGAACAACACATTCATGTCACTGACCCAGTCATGTAACTCAGGTTGTATAGTCTGAGCCTGCATCAAGTTATACATCTTTCAGAAGTATATTCAAATACATACCAAACTATACTTTTACACATAAAAACAACATGAATTATAGATTGGAATTCTTTATACATTTTTTAAATATCCCAAGGATAGAAGTGTATCTTGTATATTATATTACAAATTCTCTGGTGAAACCATGGAGCTGGGTCATCTGACACAAGTCTACATCAATATATAATTCATACTGAACAGTGTTACATTGTCAAAAATTTATGAATCCACCCATAAGAGAAAGTGATCCCTCCATGTACTTTTAGTTTAATGATACCCTTATTGTAAACTCACCTCTTTTTCTGGCTTATCATTGATCACTTCATTCTTTCCCGCAGTTTTATTTTTGCCATCACTCTTAACTGCAAGAAAACAGTATAAAGTCTGTTAATAGTGGGAATAAAGAGACAAGATGGGGTTTATTACAAGTATGTAAGCGACCATATATGGCACAGGCAGGAAATCTACTACTGCTACTATGTACGTATGTGTACTATCTAAGAAATGGATTATACATTTATACAATAAAGTAGAAAAAAAATTACCTTTTGATAAAAAAAAAATGTATAACATAAAAAAAAAAAATGTACACAATTATACAATCCAATACCATTTGTATAAGCCATGAGAAGATCTATGGTACAAGGTTGTATATTGCTAAAAGGGGGGCGGTTATCTCTCACAGAACAACTGTAAACAATGTGGAAGACACAAACGCCAGCTCCATGATGCTCCTGAGGACTAAGAGGGAAGTGTTCTTCAGGGGGGAGGGGCATTCAAAGGGTTCATTTTAAAAAATAATAGACTCTTTCCTAAACCAATGATTTGGGCAGATCCAAAGTGTCAATAGGGGTGAATGGGTTGTTACATATGTACAAAGGGACAAAATTAATAGTAAGAATTAAGATTTACTGTTAACTTATTTCAATGTAAAGTGATGCCATAAAATTATATCAACATCTATACCATGTTGCCCATGGAAATTGTGTCAATTCTGGCATAGTGCCATAAACCAAAGGGGAGATATTAAACAACACTTGCTAGAAAAGGGACATAACTCTTTTACAGACCTAAGTATGAATAATCAAGCAATTATACTTCAATGTTAAGTATTCACTCCAACTACCGGTCTTCCACATTTTTTGCAGTGTGTATGTTACTACTTTTCTCTCCATGCAAATTCCCGTGTACACAGAGGTCAACTTGGGGTCATCATGGATTAACTTGCCGACCTTATTTTGTAAGCTATACTTCCCTCAGTAAACAAAGTTCACATGTCCTTGTACCTTATAGGACTGATCAATTAATGGTCATCATGTTTTGAAAGTAATTAATGGCAGCTTTAGAAAATACAGAAATGTATACTGTGAAGTTACGAATTCAATAATAAAACTAGGTCAGAAAAAAGTATTAAGGTCAAGGTTACTCCATCATCACCCAAAGTAGATGTCAATAAGTAAATGAGATAAAAAAACAAAAATCACATGAGGCTGTTCAAGCTGATAATATGTGAAACAGCAAACAAGTATTAAGTGTTTAGTATCAATGCAAATACACAGGGCCAATCCTTCTGAATTGTGTAGTTAGATTAGTGAGAAAGGGAGATAACTACGTAAGCTGGGATATAACAACACCACTGACAGAATCAAATCAATCAACTATGCAACGGTCATGTATTTCTAGTCACAGGATGCATTGCTCCTAGCTTTTTAAATATCTTAACCCTTTCAACCCCACAGACCATAATGGACTGGTCCAAGACATTAAAAAAGAAGATACAATTTTGATACATGGGGGTTGGAAGGGTTACTGTGATATGCATTGTCAAGTATATAAATCGCCATAACAGCAATGAATAATATGACTTTAGTAATAGTATACTTATTTCTTTTTGCACATGATATAAGCCTGTGAAATAAAAATACATCACACAGAGAGAGAGAGGAGGAAACAGATAGCACTGATAAAGTATGTGTTGATATGGGTAGTGAAGTAAATTAAAACATCACAAATACCAAGGTATGATGAGAAAATCGAAGATACCTGCTGTGTGTACGTAAAAAAAATAACACGCAATCGTTATCATCGACTTTACGTCATTGTTATCAACTTTAAGCAATTGTCATCATCAACTTAAATAAAATATTATCTGTTGTAAGACTTAACATAACAAAAAATATCTCAAAAGTTAGCATTAGGATTAAAATTTCCCAATAAGCTCACAACACAATGGGAAGAGATGCAACATACATTGAATTCAATAATTCCCATTTCCATTTTCCTGACGTGTCTCGACAAATGGACAAAATACAAATCCATTGAGGTCAAGTGCTCGGTCAAACAGTCAAGACTTAGAAATCCATAAACCAAATAAAACTGCATATTCCAAATCAAGAATTGATCACAGGTTAACACAACTTATTCATTTGGCACCAGTTATCATGTGCAGACAGAATTTGGAAGCCGCAATTTCATTGGTTTAAACAAGTCACATGACTGTGTGCTCAGCGGAGTTGCCTTACATCCATTCACCAAGGCATCAGACAAACCAGGGCTGGGCACCATAAAACTTAATAATTTACTTAAGTCTGAGTAATTTACTCAACTCTGTCTCATACTGGATTCTTAGTGGATGAGAAACTGGAGTTTAAAAAATTCTCAGACATAAATGATCTCTTAAGTTTTATGGCGCAAATTCCTGTGCACATAAGATCAAGTCTGTATGAAAATTATAGAGATGAAACTGAACAAGACTTCTGTGGCAATATGATGAACAGCGGTAGTGATAAAGTAGGTGTTCATATCCTCCCAAGACAATGTTTACGATTAATACAAATTACTTCTGATAAGTAGAACAAGACTTCATGGTAAAACAGGAGTTATTCTGATAAATTCTGTCTTTAAACTTAGGATATTCACTGTACACTACCCTTAGGTAAATCTTAATATCAATGATGAATATTTGAACACTTGCCCTAGATTAATTCAAACATAATATTAAATGAATATGAGGGAAAAAAAAACACTGTTAACAATAAACATTTACTTAGAACATATGCAAATCTGTAGATTAAAGAACATACAGGGGTAATTTCATGTCATAAAACCTGACTTTATTCATTATAATTAAGTCTTCTTTACTAGACATACAATGATCAGAATTGCTTTAATACTATAGACAGATCTATCAATAACACTATGGCATTTGCCTCTGAACTTCTTTACACTCTGTTGGTATAGTTTGTATATACTAAATCTGTGTTTACATTAGCAATATTTGTCATCACAGATATACTGAACAATTCCAGGGATTGGCTGTTACACATTATCAGGTATTGCTATCTTATAAATTAAAATGATCAGCGTATAATGTACGAATCTTGAATACAACATCTTCATCTTAAACGTTAAAGATTCTGTGCAAACCAAAGAAAGAGCATGCAGTGATATTACAGAAATGATACGGTGGGTGGAGCTAGAACATCTGCGACAGAGTCACTAGGAACACTGACTGCAGTTATATCTAAGGGGACATAACTCTGAGTAAGATTCACACTGAGTCAGTATGAGCTATACAGAACACATAGTTACTGAAGATCCTAGCAGAATATACATGTATAAAACACATTCTAATCTAACTGAAAGAAACAAGTCGAAAAACGACGCTGGTAGTAATCACATGCAAAACATGATAAGAATTCTATAGGGTACAACACAGTTGTAGTCATATGGTCGTTACACATAACACTCCTTATAAAATGTTATACAAGTTATAACAAACTGACATGCACTAAATGTACTACCGTAGAAAATAGTCGCCATGTACAAAATGCAAGCAAAATTAGTAGGTTGTCTAGGTAGTCTGTAAGCCCTTAATCAGAAGTGAACATTCCCATGCTAGAGTTGTCTCCCTTCTGAATATATTAAACAAGTGCCTAAGTACAGCTGCACCAGGACAGACTATCTTACAACAGTGCTCTATTGTTGAACTTAAAAATACAAGTTTTCTTAAACTTTTTGTCTCTCCAAAATACAGATAATTGATAGTTACCTGAGATGTTGGAAATTTTACTAACAAAGAAAATATGAAGCTTTTTTTAGAAAAAAAAAAAAGTTAGAAAAAATAGGTTCAGACAAAGACTACATGCATATTTGAATAACCATCTAGTACTGATGTTAAAATATATATCCAAATGTTAGCTTGTTCATTAATATTCAACTTGTATCAGGATTATCAGGATGATATGTTAACTAACAAGAAGCTCAAATAAAAATGTCTGATAAACTTGAATTTGATCCACGATTTCCAGTAAAGTATCGTTTAGAGATTACCAATATAAACATCATTCTAAAGTCCTACCAGAAATTATAAATTAGGATTCCCAGTTAAGTTCATTTATGAATGTAGGGAACAAACAAAATAATTTTTAAAAGGGAAGCTCTCCATGGCAACAGAAATACTGATAAAACAACGAACATATATCACTGAAATGTGCCATACAGAATATGTGCGTGCAGGCTCTATGTTAATGGTTATATTGTACAGTGGTACAGAAGCCTAGCTCCCCTCCCCCTCCATTTGTGAGATTTTGAGAGAGAGAGAGAGAGAGAGAGAGAGAGAGAGAGAGAGAGAAGGGCTAGCAACCTCGATTAGCACAAAGAACAACTACATGTTTTAAGAATGCCTGAAAAGGCAAGTAAAGACACAAGAAATCAATCTTTACAGGGAGGTGATCTTTATGTAGAGGTTGACTTGTACACAAGGTACTACAGGGGAGAGCAAAAGATGATCTTTGTGAAAAGGTAGTACATGTATTTTCACAGGTGGTTGCAAAAGTAGGTTTTAATGTGTTTGACCTATGTCTACTTTAGAAGTCGGAAAACTGAAACATGATTCTAACAAATTTTATTCACTGTCTTTTTGCCCTTCTGTAACATACATTATAACCATATCTGTTGGTCGGAGAAAATAAAAATGCCACTCCCCCCCCCCCCCCCCCCCCCCCCCCCCCCCCCCACCCCATCTCCTACAGTATACTTGGTAATAAGTCAGTATTTACGGCCATTAAAGCAGTGAGGGTTTCTTTACTGTGCTGACATCTACTGTGACATGGGACCTCATCTTTTACAGTCTCATCTTAAGGACAGTGACAGCCATTGTCAGCGTGATACAGATTCAGTCCCACCTCATAATCATTGGATAAATACATTAAGTTACCTTTACCCCAATGCTTCCTATGGGCTGCAGAGAGTACTAACCCTTTCAACACCACAGACCTAAATAGACTGGTCCAGACAATCAAAAAGAGCATACCATTCTGAAACTTTGGGTTGAAAGGGTTCAGGACATTATCATATTTTCCATCTCCTTTTGAGTTTTTATTTGTAGAAGTTTGATGGAGCAAGGATAATTTTTGTCATTGATCCCCTGGGCCACCTAGGAAAAACAATTGATTTCCAGTCCTGCTAACATTTGAATAAACTATTTCTATCATTAACTATACATTTTATCCATTCAATATTATTTCAAATAATCTGAGATGTCAGATGAGGGTATTTATTAAAACAAGAAAAAAAATCAAAGGAAAACTAAACACCAACCAGATTTGCATACCATTGTAAACACGGCATAACAGTTAAATAATTATTCCCTGAATATCAATTGAAATTCAAAGATAAAAAGAAGAACTCAATAAGCACAAACTTCAAAACCAAGAACAAAGGGGAGGTAACTCTATTTGGAGAACAGGAAGTGATGGGAATAAGACTAATTACTATATTGCTTAATCACTAGAAAGGCCACAGTTATGCAAGCTTGCAGATTTTTTCTTAAATTCAATTTACTACATTTCAATGCTTTGATAAGTTACTGTGTTTTCAAAATTCAAATGTAAGAATAAAAATTAGCTCACTTGTTCTGGCAACTGAAATAATCAGGATACTATCAAAAACCAAGTAGGAATGAGTAGGTAGGGGGTGGGGGGGTGGGTGTTAAATCTGCAATCAACAATGTGTGACAAAATTGTGACTCAGTAAAAAGATATCTTTGTTAAAGAAAGTTAAGTGGAAAAAAGAAAGTATTTCAAAGGTGAATATTTGTAGATAAAAAAATTGATCAATTCAATAAATAGGGAAAAAAAAGCCTACATCCACACAAGAGCATATCACTGAGTGTGTATAAGGCGTGTGATAACCCAGGTCAGGATATATACATATATATGTTGATATGGGAGAATCAGTAAATATAACAAATCTACTCTGCTAAAAGTAAAATGCAAGCACATAGTAAGCAACAATTGGTATGTAATGATACCTCCCAAAGTCTACCAGAGCATGCTGAAAGACAAAGCAATAACACAAACAGTACAGTGCTTTTTACCCAACAGAGATATCGCCTACAGTGTTGTGTTGTACTGGACAAATACACGGGTCGTAGGTCAACCCTACAGTGATACACACATTCACGTTTATAATATCATGTTTATCTGTTACATAACAAAATTTCTTCTTATGATGATCCAAAAAATTATTCAAAATTAAATTCCTGGGCAAAAATGATAACTGAAAATTTATCTTGGAACATTAAGATAACATATATATGAACTGCAAATAGTTTTTTATGGAATGTAAATAAACATTTACATAGATTTTCATTTACGAAAGTAAATAAGCTTGAGTAAACTTACATTCTCAAAACATCCACCAGTTTACAATGATACATGCAGTTTATTGACTGACAACAATGCAAACTTGCAAGATTTACAAGAATGGCCAATTTACAATACCATACACTTTATTTATATACTGTTCCTACAATATACTTATTTATCCTGAAATTCTTACTTTAGGAAAAGAATTGTCCGATTCTGAAAATCAAACAACCATTTTAAGCCTGACAGGGCCATGTCTTGTGGATAAGCTAGCCCTATCTATTGCATGTAAAACTCTATATGTAGGTTCTACAAACAAGGATATAATACTCCAATGTGTGAGGTTTTAGATGTACATGTAAGAAGAATCAGAAAGCTGTGGGTCTTACGGAACTGAAAATGGATTAAAAAAGGTGGATATGCACCTTTCACAACGACAGGTACATGTACGCATGTGCACACCTGGATGGATTCTCTAATGGGAGGTGTTCAGGATGAAGTCCCATAATGTGCTCCATTACAAACAACTCAACATTATCATTTGTTGTTGTTGCATTGTTGCTTAATGTCCCACTCAAGAATATTTCACTCATATGGAGACGTCACCGTGTGCCTATGCTCGGCACTTATGGCCGTAGAGCAGGGAGGGTTCTTTAATGTGCCAACACCTATTGTGACACGGGACCTCAGTTTTTGCTGTCTCATCTGAAAGACAGGGACAGCCAACCGCAGAGTGGCACTGCACGGATTCAAACCCAAGACCCTTCGTTTTGAAGTCAAACACGCTAACAACTCAGTCATGGAGGCCCTGTTATTATCAACCAAGAAAATTACTTATGTACATTTATGTAAGAATTATTGATCGTTTTCAGCCCAAGGATATGACTGAGGATACATGCTTTGTGATAAAAGTTTGTACCAAAGACAAAGGGCTATAACTAGATGCCTACATTTATGCTTTATTTATAAAATTACATACATGTATGGCGTAATGGGAGAAGATCAAACGGCTATAAATAGATGCCTACATTTATACTTCATTTATAAAATTACATACATGTATGGTATAATGGGAGAAGATCAAACGGCTATATATAGATGCCTGCATTTATGCTTCATTTATAAAATTACATACATGTAAGGTACATGTACGGGTATAATGGGAACTTTATCAATTTGTAAATGGTCATATAAATAAGCTTAAACTTAGTCTATAGAAATTACGGCATAAAACTCAGGCTTGCAGCTGCGAAATAAAGTTAAACAAGTGGAACAAGTACTAAATTTAGGCTATAAAAGTGAGCATACATGTATGTCTGTGGCATTGTTAACAATGTGAGCTTTAGGTATATTCAAGAAGGAGTCATTTTTCATTGAATTGTTGACCTGAAAATCTTGCAAGTGAAGTATTAGTGTTTTTTTTTTTTTGTAGAAGCGTACTGTTTATTGTAATATTAGGTTCACAAGAAGCTAACAAACAGCCATAACTCTCAAGAAGGCAATAGGGAGGTGTCCCAAACACCAGAGATCTAAAAAAAATAAATAAATAAACGACAAAAAACAACCAAACTGGTACAGAAAATAAAATGATCATAAAAGGAGAGCGATTATTCTGTTTTAGCAGAGAATGCAGCAGCTTTTGTTGTATTAGCGACAAAATTGTAAACATGAGACTGAGACATTGTTATCATTGTCTCCTGCAGGACTTCACCCCACCAGCATTCAGTGTATACAGCTAGTCTAAGTTACTGGACTTTATACATCTAAGTGACACCAGAGGTTATGATGAGGCTACAAACCAGATTCATCATAGTGTACAACAGGTAACAAGCTGTGGAGGTCAAAGGTCACAATAAGCAAGACTTTACTCATTTACTTGTGAACAAGGATTCGATTGTTTCATTTCGATGTGGATATGATTCTGTGATCTTTATAACTCTTTTAACATTGAAATCAAAACTTGATAGAAATAAGTTACACATCACTGATCAGAAGGACTTGATCTCTACAAACCAGAACCTAGCATCTGACTGGCACATCTTTGGCTCTAAGGAAATGTCTAATTGGTCTGGCAAATTAATAAGACGCCTCATTGTGTACTGTCATACAGGATGATGAATCAAATTTGTAAAAGTGCTAATGACCATGAAAACTTACGATCCCAGAGAAAAAAAAAACAAAGATATGCGTGAATATATGAATATGCAAATTAGTGATAACGATGAAATACATATATAACTGACAGTTGTAAACATAAACTCTTAAAGCACCAAATGAAGATGACTTTTTAAGCCATGCCAAATGTTTTCCACGTTTTGCTTACAGAATTTTGCTTCAAGAAGTCTGTAAACTTGTAATTACTTTGGCACTTTTGCACCTTATGAGGCAAAAGAGTTCTGATGAAACACGAGTCGTTGTTAATTGGTGCTTTCAGTCTATTTCATGCAAGATTCCACAACTTTATTTTCATTTCACAAACCAAAGCAAATGTCCAGAGCAAATCCTTTTTTTATTTCCTTCAGCTTATTTCTATTTTTTCCCATTTCACTTTTATCTCCGACATCAAGTACCAACAGTGCCAAAGTAATAAATCTTTTGAATTTTCAGCATTTTGTAACTTTGGCCACACTGGACTGGAGGAATGATCTACAGGGTGTAACAAAATCAAGTAATAAGCTGCACAACTATGACATTGATCAGAAGTGGTATGATGACATTACAGACTTTTCTCTAAGTGGTTCATAAATTACTGAACATAGATTTTAACACCCTCAGTGGTACAATCATTTCCTCCAGACAAAGTTACAGATTTGATGCATGTATCTTCAAACATAATTTCCAAAATTCAGTTTCTTTCCAGGAAAACAATCAAAAAGCTCTTTCTTTTTTCTTTTCTTTTTTTAAGTGTGATAAAGCATGGGTGAAATTGGTGCTTCAAATGTGTGTTAATAAAGAAATAAAACATGATAATGAAATAGGGATTTCTAAATCAAAATGAACTGGTATGTAAATATACACAGACAATAATATACAAGAAAAAGACAACGGCCAAAACCTGCGCACGCACGCATGACAACTAGCAGAATATAATAACAGCAGATAGATTTTGGGTGTTAGAAAAGTAAAACACTTGACATACAGTGAATTTGTTAACAGCTAACCTGTAATGGTGGTAGTACAAAAATCTGGCCTAGTAGAGACAGAGGGAAATATATACAAACATAATGTTACCACAAACCAACCATATCTGTAAGGTTCTTAAAATAGCAGACATCATATATGCTAATGTTGACAAAGTCTTAACATCAATTCCCTAGCATCAAAATCAATACACACATAGATAGATTGATCAGAAAACAGATACTCTAGTGGAGATTTATATATTTCTCTCATCATTTCAGCAACAGAATTATAAGATACATTTGGCATACTTTGTCCATTTGAATCTTTTGACCGTTTGATCATTTGCATCTTGTTGTTGTTTATACTAATACACTTACTGTACAAACAATACCCACTTGTATTTACTCACTCTATACAAAATGAAAACATCCTAGTGGTATCTGCATTTTGCTTGCATAATTGGGACAACAACATGTCCACTTTTTTTTTGCTGTAAAATTCAAATATTATGTAACAAAAACGATTCATAAAAAAGAACAAAGAAATGTTCACTTTTCTTCATCTTTTCTCTTTTTTCATCACTGAAAATAGTTTGTTGTAAACAGAAGTACACTAGTTTCCATTTTCACTTCCATACATTCTTTCTGTGCATACAGAATGGGGCATAGAGAGCTACCTTGCCCTATGCCACATATGAGGGGAACCTGTTGTTTGCTCAATGGGTGGTGCACATTGCTCAGGAGCCAGTAATTATTTCATGAAACAATGCAGCATGCTAGCATGATTCACAGAGCCCAAAACCCATGCATCTAACCTGTTAAATATCTTAAATATCTTTTCTTTTCTAAATCATTGAATTATCTCCCTTATTTACTCTTCAATTCGAAAACTTGGAAATTCTTATCGATAAAAATAAATGAAAACAAGGCTGATTTATAAATAAAAATCTTTTACTTTACCTTTAGCATAAGAAAACTTCTTTTGATTTGAGAAAGACTTGAAGCTACTGTTATTGCTATCTACTTGTTAGATACTCTGACAGATACGCGAGTAGATATAGTATAGTGAGTATATTGTGATGTTAAGAAGATATCCTAGCTCTGAATTATAAGCCACTAAAACACAAGACATCTCTATCACCTGAACATGTACACCCTATCATAGATCACAAAGCTGTCCTTATCTCAATCATTACACAGAATTATCTTCTTTTTTTTTTTACCGACCAACAAGATTAGAAATACTGATCAAGAAACAGAGAATTTAAAACTTTAATAATGAATAATAATAATACAAGAAAAAGGAGAACAAAACTACGGAAGGTTTTTAGTAATCGTTGACACACTCATAAGAACATACGAATCTGACTGGATAAAAAAAAAAACCAGAGCTCTCTTCTCTACAAATCAAAGGCACGCAGATATACGATTATCAATAACTTACGGTTCAGCTTATGATGTATATAATACAAAAAGGCATTATAAAATGTTTAGGAGTATACCTTACCTTCATGTGCATACATTGTCACCGACCTTCAATAGAAGGGCAACACTTCAAATTAGAACAATTCTGCTGCCATGGCAACATAGAATGTCATGTTACAATCAAGATAGCCTTTATCACTTTTCCATTGTTTTTTTCTTTTTTCTCTCTTTTTTTTCTTTTTCGTTATTTTTATTAATTTTTTTCAAAAGAAGGTGAGGGGTTGAAAATGTTTATACCTTCGAACATAAAATGAAAGTAATTTGATTTTTTTGCTTGGAAAATTTATTGTTTACTGAAAATAAAGAAGAAATGAGAAGCTAGAGAGAGAAAAAGAAATGAGATCTGATTGGTGGGGAACATGGGGAAATATGAACTACAATCAAAATAATTTTTGATTAACTACACCCTAGATCCTTTATGCCAAAGACAAATAAGAACAAATGTCTACTTAAGACTTGAAGAAACACTGAAAATAGAACAAAGACATCTACATACAGAACTGAAGTGTTTTATACATTACTGGGTGTTTTGTCATTGAAAGTAAAAAACAAAAGTTATATGATAATAGAAAGATTGATTTCTTAACAAAGATTGATTACCCCTAGCCTACCTTGTTTGACACATACATGTTGTATGATTAGAACCTAGATTATTTCCTTCATCAGCTCACAGTGATAATGTTTCTAATTCTCATTGGAAAATTAAAGTTATTTCCCAGCAGGATATGACTATAAATGTGCAGGCTTTCTACTCTACCATGATAAAAAAGTAGGAAAAAAGTAGG
>JACSZP010017884.1:0-11647 GCA_016161895.1 Pinna nobilis | reverse complement strand
CTTTCTGTAGTATCCTATGTATTGGAACTAAACCCAAACGTAGAAAACCTGAAACTCAATATTAGAAGATAGAATGGTCCTCAGAAACTAAGAGTCTGCAGATAAGAAGTCCAAGGTGTAGCAATAAGAAATACAGTACTCCATACCTGTATTGGACTAGATATGATCGGTTTGGACAGGAACCTGTCTGTACAATCTGTGTCAGTCAAGTCCCCGCTGATAATCTCTATCGTTGCTACTGAGCAGCCTCGTCTTGGACATGCCCCGCCCTCAATGGGTTGGATCATTTTGAAGAAAATTGCTCTGCAATAGATGAGTTTTAGAAAGTATGTAAATCATGATTGTATGCTCCTTTTTTTTACTGCGCCGTTATACAAATAACGACAATACGACAAACTGAATATTAATCAACACAAATATATAACTTGAGTGATAGAGAGATAATTTTATTTGCCACGAATATTTTGATAGACACATTTCAGTATTTATACCAAAAGATGTTGTTGGTTGGTTGTATTGTTGCTTTACGTCCAACTCAAGCATCTTTCATTACATGAAGACGTCGCCATGTGCCGGTGAAGGACAACACATTTTGCCTATACTTGACACTTATGGCCGGAGAGCAGGGAGGATTATTTAACGTGCCGGCACCTGCTGTGACACGAGATGTCGTTTTTTTCTGTCTTACCGGAAAGACGGGGACCATCCTCCCTGGTCTACGGCCATAAGTGCAAAGCATAGGCAAAATAAATTCGAGCTTCCCCAGCAAACGGTGCCGTCTCCATATAAGTGAAATACTTTTGTTGGGACGTTAAACAAAAATACAATGCACAGTCGTAACTAACACATGCAAATTATGTTCAGGACGTGCAGACATACGCATATCACACAAACTACTCCACAGTATGTGAATACGTACCCCACATAGTCATCAAAATAGAATTTTCCACCATCGTTGTCATTGTCGACTTCATCCATAGAGCTAACTTCCGTCGTAGGTACAGCTTTTCTCAGCACTTTGTAGGAAAACTCAAAAGTTGCATCCCTGGGTATGCATACACCCATCACAACTGTATCAGTCCTAGAAATAAACATATATGAATAACATTGGATAAAATAAGAGGCATTAGACGTGGAAACTTCGCAAAGGACCGATACCGGGATCTATGAACACCTGCATTTTATCTAATAGGATCCAATTGAAACCTCAACGTTTGGGTCTAAAAGTGAATAAAGTATGTGGTACACCCTCTCGTTATGCAAAGTTTCATTCTTGTGTTATGACCAATATTCAAGCTATATCGCACTTACAAAATGTATTTTGTAGAGACGGACAGAGAGGTCACTACATTTTTTTTCCCTCTCAAGTGGCAGGGCTCTAAAAGCACAGAGATGTTACAAGTTTCACTGATATGCATTGAAAGCTATACGCAACATTTTTCAATTATATTTATTCTTAAAGACATGTATTGAATAATTATGACTTTTTAATCACTTAGTGCCACGAATTTACATTCTTCAAGTGTGAAAGCTATAGATATTTATTCAGTAACTGGTTTAAAGTTTTTTCTTAGTTAACCAACCGTCGCTTTTACATTATTGAAAATGTTCTATTTTTTTAAATTCATGCAGCAATTCAAGAACTGTGAAGATAAAGATATGAATACTATACCTAGTTATATCTTTTCCCATCATTTGAATGGTATCGGGCATGACATCATCATTAACATAAGCCAGATATTTGTGACTCTCCCCCAGTATAGCCAGTAAGGCGACTTTGTTATCATCTTTTGTTATACTCTCCTTGTAGTACGGAGCATCTGTTCTCATCACTACGATGTCTGTGTTATCTGGCACATTGAAATTAATCTGGAGTGAAGAGACGTGTATGAAATAGAAACGATTTGTAGAATAGAATTGCTCTTTTTTGAATGGTCAACATGTTTATCGGTATTTTCTATCATTATCATACATTGGAATATTGTTTGTTCTGGGGTAAGCAGATTCTATCGAACAAACCTCCGAACGTGGCGTCTTTTGTACTCAAGGGAAAATGCTACAATTTGATTTCGAACAAAGTAAGCAAAGTAAAAGTATGGGATCTCGTTTGTAGTGTTAAGTTTCGTTTTTCTCTTTGATTATTTTTCCGCCACACTTGACAATCTTTTGAATCCTTCCAGCATTATTTAGGGAGGAGTAAGATATAATTTACTCGGTACCCAAGTAAATGTCATCGGGCATCTTCAAGTTTTGTGACAAACTCACTCAAATACCTTCTGTATTGTTGAGGAGATTGCATAATTGATTGCCGAGAGTTCACTAGATGATATGAAAAGCTTTTAGTTTATGTCAGCCATATGTGGCAGGACTACTCTTAAACACACAAAGAGTATAAGGAAACTACAAAACTCTAGCAATTATGTTATTTGTGGTGCTTACTTTTGAATGTGCCTTAAAACTGCATCATGGGGAACGCAAAGTGTTAATTAAGAGAAATGCTGATCGATAAAAAGAATGCCAATGCAACAGATTTACATTTTCTTTTACACAAATCTGCATGTTAGTTTTAGGAACTACTAGATGCACTTGGTCTTCTATAGAATTTCAAAACAGAAATACAATGTATGTATGGCCTTACCTTGCCGTATGTTAGCGGGCTGAATGCCATATTCCAGTTTGTCCTAATTCTGCATTGGCTGTTGAGATAGAATGGATTAGAACTGATAATGGTAACAGCATTCCCTGACGAATCCTTTAAACTGCTGTCCGTGTTTAGAAAATGGTTAAAACCTTGACCTTGGCAGTCTTCAGTATACACCCTGTTGCCAGACTCGATCTGAAAAAAATATCAAATCAACCATTAGATTTACAAATGGTAAACTGATACTGATGGAACAGGTTTGAGCAACATTTTATGCTGAGACCTCTAGATGGTTATTGATTGTCAATAACAACGAATCAGCATTTTGGTGCATCAGTAAACATATGGCGACATATTTTGGAGTTTTTCTCTTGAGTATTCTAAGCACTCGACATTCACTTAATAGGAACAAAACAAGTGTATATCATGTTACTGGACTTCGAACAGAGAAGATGATGCCACTATCTGTTGAATTCGAACTCACAACACAGAGAATGAAAATCATAATCGCAAAAAATTGAATCCACGGAAAATGTGTGATACTACAAACAAATGAAAAAGAACTTGTACATTTTAAAGACAGTTGCATATCTTAATGTTTATATAACTTACCGAATCGCTAAATCCAAATTTAACGTTTGTTACTTTGTTGAGAGGTGAAAATAATGTGGAACATTGTCTGAATCCAAGTGCAGAGGATTTGTAAAATTCTGTGGATTGAAATCCGTCGAACCATACATTTTCAACTTGAAGTGTCCCTTTTGAAAATCTGATACCAATTCTATCCCGATTTCTGGAAAATAAAGAATCATTCGATAAATGGCATATTCTTGACTAAAGTGACAATATAAGTCATTTGTTGAGATAATGCTACAGATAGTAAAAAGTCGAGAACAGACGCTTATGAGTAGGATATATGCAATGTCTCTATTTCTCATCATGAAAAGACAAACTTTTGTATAATGACAATCAGTTGTAGGAAACTTATTCCCTGGCTACCTTTACTTACGCCAAATGACTTTTACAAAATCGACATAATCGACAGAAACTGAAATTTCCATAATGACTAAATGAAACACTTTATGACTACCATTAACATTGCGTTTTCTTACATGTTACTGGGTAAAGATCTTGGCCAAAATATCACTGTTTTGTTCTTCAGCATTATCGTCGTGGGTTCTCCAATGTTATCCGATTCTCCAATAATCAGACTGTCTTTTATGAATCGTGTATTTCTTTGCTCCCTGTAAATAGAAAATAAGTAATTTCCTCTAAAAACCAATATAACTCCCACGAAATTGAGACACATGTCTCTTGAACCGTATTTCATTTCATAATTGCAATCGATGCAAAAATACTTCGCAGAAATATTCCATTGACATTTTGATGTTCTTTAAAAAATAAAACAAAATTGTTTTAGAGATAATTCTGAGAGGAAACATCCTGCGAATAATCCCTGAAAAATTATTCATTTCAAAACTTGTCAAATTTATGGATGTGACAGGAATCGTTCGAACTAGGAAGTAATTGAGAGTAATAACATTTTCAAGAAAATTATTTTCCTAATAAAACGATACTTATCTTATTTGTGAGGATGTACAAAACAAAACAACAAGAAAATGAGCCGACGAGTCGGTTAAATTACAAACTGAAAAAATATTGTAAAAAGATCTTACCTAAGCATAGTGACCATGACGGCGCTGTCAGCTAAACTGATAAAAAAAAACAACAACAAAATTAATGAAGACGTATGGAAGATTCAATGATGAAATAACATTGTTATTTGCTCTTTTAAGGAATCAGTTATTAACATACTTTGAATATATTTATCTACAATGTATTTTTGTATGCACAAAGCTGACCGAAAAAAAATGTAAACCATTTTGTGTCGAATTCGAACGCATGATCTTATGACCAGAAGGCAAACACATAAACCACTGAGCCACGGCAGCCCGGGAACCAGGAAGAGAAGATGAATGAGTAAGATAAGCCGTTATCTGAATCTATTTAACAAGACTGTTTGATCACTTAAAATTCAAATCAATCTATTTCAGAGGAATGAAAGAACTAAAGCACTGTATAATTGGAACATTGAAATTATAATAAATAGGATTACAACTTACGAAGCGTGACTCAACATCATTTTGGATCCCCTAATCCAAACATTCTGGAATCTATTTTTGTATGCTAAAAAGATATAAGAATGACATTTAGATATAAGAGTTACATTTAGCAATCAACTACATGTACCTTGTTTAAGATACGTCTATTTCGTTATTCAAAATCTGAAAGAAGAGTTCCATGGGCAAACTTAGAAAAAGAGTTGTTACTATCAGATTGTAGATGTCTCCTTCGTCCAAATTTTGGTGTAATTCAGTCTTTAACGTCTTAAGTTACAGATATAAATAGAGTCGTCATTTAATGAACATGTCATGTATTCTTTATTTATATGGTTAAGATCGAATGCATAGTTACCAGTGAGCCTGGAGAATACAGCAGCTACAGACTTTGAAGATCTGTTTGTTGGATCCTCTTTAGCATTATATTTATTATATCCCTTCACTGTCAAATCCTCCTCTTCAATATTGTCAACAAACAAACCAGCCTGAAAGAAAACAAAAATGTTTAGTGCACTATCAGGATTAAAACAAACCACGTTATAGTAGGAACAAAAAATATAGAAATCATCCAGTTAGATGACCAAAATATGTGACATCCAAAAAGGGAAGGTCTACCAGGCAACATTACATTGATAATAAGATCGAAAGAAAGTTGCATGACGCTACTGCTATTTTTCAGTGTTGTTTGCCAATGTTAAAACTATCCAATATGTATAAGTATATATCTAAATATATTGAAAGAACTTCGAACTTTACCGATGCGTCCTGTCTTTAATGGATGGGTTATTAGAGTATCCCCCATGCTTACCCAAGATATTGCTAATATTACTGAAGTATCTTAACATTACAAAAGTAGTGCAAATAATGTTTTCACAAAAAGCTTTAACAATATACGGTAATTTGTTGAGTATTCCATTTAAAACCTGATCCCACACAAACAACCATCTTATCAATGTGTTAGGTTTTTAAGAACTTTTAACGAAGACATGCAAATGTTTGAAGATACGAAGTAACGTTCATTTTGAAATAAGCGTATTCTATTGAATCCCCAATACTCTGGATATTTTCCACTAGCACTGGGCAAGATATGATTTCTGTCTTGTACATGTAAGTTTGATGGTCAATAAAACAATTTCAAAATTCATAACTGAAAGGACACACAAACTCTAGAAAACCAAATGAAAATTTTAACGAATATGAACGATGCATTACGCATCTTTCTGCGATGAGACTTTTAGAGTAAAAAAGTCAACTTGAACACATAAAAACTGAAAAACGAAGACTTAAGGGCGTCGTCTGTTTGAAACTATCATCCAGAATTTCCAACGAGAAGATTAAAACACTTTCAAACTCACCCTGACATTCGAGTGTGCAACGTTGTTCTCGAACTTTGTAATCTTTGTATGTCTGGCCTCTTTGTAAGCCATAAAATTCAAGTTCTTTGACGGTCCAGTTGGCAAATCAGGATAAACGAACCAATATCCAACGCCCTGTAAAGAAGAGAATGACGTCAAAACTGGGCTAATATGTAAGAGAGCTGTGCTTCTTGCCTGCACTGTTTTCCAAATTGATCGAACTTTACATAAATCTATTGAAAAGTTTGCATTATGCGTGCAGGTCAGAAGGGATGGAGAATTGAAGTATCATTTAAAAAAAGAACTCATTAAATGTCCTATTTCAAATAGAACTGGTTTAAAATTATTATTTGGTTGCATTCATTTCATCAATTTAAAAATTTTCTCTGAGGATGAATATAGCGAAAACAAATTGCAGCATGGGTATTTATGAACTGCCAAATAGTGACTTTCGGGTTTATCTGGGTCACCAGTATACTTACATCTCCCCCAGCTGCTACATTATTTACAAGCGTTGTTTGAGGGTTTGTCAGCCAGAATGACACTGGTCCCTTGAATCTGAAGATATCAAAATACACATACATGAAGCTAGATGATAGCAAAATTGAATTGCTAAAAGTGTTTTGGTGCAAGCGACTTTGCCCAAAATTACAATGCATATGAACATTTAAAAAAACGATCCTTATCATATACTATCAAAATGTGAATTTCAAAACTTATGTAGGAATGAGTGAATAGGAATGGATAATAAAGCATCATGTTTAATTGACCTATCGCCGAATGCCCGACGCGGTACCTTTTGGCAAACTTTCGTATTATGCCATCACAATTAAATGGTCCGTCAAACATTCGTTTGATTATGACGTCACAGTCAATTGACGTCAAAAACATACGTGGAGCCGGGTGTTAGACGTTTGGCGATAGGTCAATTTCATATGGCTATCTTTGACAGAAGCTAGCTATGATGGCGAGGAAGGGACGAAGGCACGAATCATGTAGAAGCGGGGTACATTACAAGTGAAGATCAACGGGTCAATGAAGGGTACGGCATTTCTGTAATTAAGCACTTACTTGTCTGTAGGAATTGCACCAGTGAAGGAAATGTTAACAAGACCAGTCCACTTTCTCTGACCCAATGCCAAGTTTCCATCAAAATATGTTCTCTTCTCGCCACCATCTTCCAAAAAGAACCCGTGTCCAAATGTATCATAGCAAACATTGTTGATTAACTGCAAGTTTAGAAGGAGTACATGTACACATGTATACAAACAAATTTGTTTTCACTGTAGTCCTTTTTTTACGTAAACTTGTGTGGTTGGTTTTAGTCTCAAACCGACCACTCGCTGATTTTCAGACGAACATGCTATATCGAGTCAACAATCAAACCTTTTTTGGCTATACAACTTTACAATAAAACATAATTCAAAATAATCAAAACGACAACAATCATAACATTATTGTGTATGACATCACTAGGAACAAATTCATTTACAACATGCATAGGATGGGTAACTATGTCTTTTTAAAACAACTTAAGGTACTGAAAGCTCCCATTCATTTACACTAGCTCTAGTAGAATAGATTTCCATTTCAAAAAGTTTTAAATATAAAATCAGGTGTTGGCTGAATTCGAAAACGAGCACGCATTCTAATTTAATGTTAAGATTCTTGTCCCGGAGCATCACGTAACAGATTCTGAAGTACAGCAGAAATTTACATACAGAAATATGTAAAATCGAAGTCAAATATATTAGTTGTTAATCTGACGTATCGGAATTCAGACATACCTGCGCCCCATGAGTCCCATGTAGTGTGACACATCTAAAGTGTGTGTGATGTATAGAGTTACCTCTTATATATGAACGGATTGGGTACATCAAAGAATCATCCAAGTCTTCACACATATGGTAGTGAAGAGGATAACGTCCTGAAATATAAAACAATATACATGTAAGTTATAGGTATATCGGCGCTCCTAAATAACAAGAAATGTACATTTATTATGGAAAAAAATATCCACAGTAAATATACTGATCTTAATATCAAACGACTTACCCAAAACTAAAGGTTGTCCCATTTTGGTAAGTTCAACTCCCTCAACTCTAACGCTCTTAAAGCCCTTCAAAAACTGAAATAGAAATTAAAGTATAATTCATTGCACTACTAATTTAGACGCATTTATATGTGTAGAGTATTATACTCCGGCTGTTTAATATGCAATCTTTTGAACGGGTGATTAAATACATAAAAACAAACAGTGCATCACATTTAAAAAATGCACACAAATGCACGCCATGCAGCTTTTTCAGACATGATTAAGTTATGAGTTGAATACCATTATTTCAGATACTATTTTATATCGAGTTATTTGTGAAGTTTTTAAAACACTTTTTCCATCTATTTTGTATAATAAGAATTCTATTCCATAATGTAAATTACAATAATCCGAATAAATTCGGACTCTACAAATGAAAACACATCACAATATAGAGACAAGAGGGATACAGAGGGGAAATATACATGTAATGTGTAATGAAGAGCGTAGACTTACTTTGACATGTCCCCCATTTGTTTGACCTAATGAGACTTCTCCCTGGATCAGAATATTCCTCGTCATCAGGCCGACTTCAGCACGCATATCAACGCTTTTGTAAATCTCTCCATAATGGGTATACAGAAGAGGCTCTAAATAAGAAACAAAGTTAAAGTAGTTAGAGGTCTGTCGTGTCTCATGCACCAAGATCAAAATTCGTTTTATTCAACATAAATACCAAAAGTCTAGTAGGAACGACCTCGTGTTGCAAACGTCAGAAAAGATCCATTTGTCAAAACCAAAGAGCGAGGAATAGTTGCAAATACAGTATCGTAGTTGTCATGTTGAAACTGACAGAATATAAATAATAACCATCTTACATAAAAATGGCATATTGTATATTCTAAATGCTTCCGTTCAATATACGGTCCACTTTTAAGTATATGAAATGATAATCTGACGCGCTGTTATACAATATGACTCAATTTTGTTTCTTAAATCAATAAATAACCGTGGATATGAACATTTCATATGCAGAGGAAGACCGCTTACTATTAAGTTGTTGTCACAATATCACATATCACACACGATTACTTTCAACATGTCGCAAATATAATTTTTGTATGATGACTTAGTTTTCATTTACAAAGTTTCTCTGAATAAAATATTGAGCTCCCTTTTTGATCGTGGATGTTTAATAGTCCAACAATTTAAAATTCTTCATCTCTTTCATTTGGTTTTGACTATGGTCTTACGGCGAATTTTGACCGGTCGACAGGGGATGCTCACTCCTCCGTGACATCTGATCCTATTATAGAAGTTTCAGAGGTCTGTTTCTGTCATATATTCACGGAATTTGTACACTGCATAGTGAACAAATGATAACTCGGTAACGGCTATTTACTACCATTACATATTCATCAAATTCCGGAAGTTTTAATAAAAGATTTGAGATGGAAGTGACATGCTAATACTGAACGTCATACTCTTCCGGACACGTACTCCGGTCCACTTTGTAAATATCCACTTTGAGAGAGTGACTATTAATATGTGCGGTATTTTTGGAGCTTGGAATATTCCTTTGTACTTTTTAATGTTTATTATAATGTTACTTACTATTTAGCCTTATCTGATTCGCTGTACATGTCTGACATTCCACTTTATAGAACTCCTCTACTTGTTTCCAATCATAGTCAGTGGACGTAATGAATATCTTATCTCCTGAAATAATTATGCATTTCAAATGAATAAGCATGATGAATAATAGACAAACTGTCAAGCAGAAAACCCCGGTCTAAGCATCAAACATTCAAATTATAGGACAATGATATCAACGGAAAAATATGTACATTTTGTTTAAACCTTGTGTTCCTTACATGACAAAGAAATATGATATCATAATAAGGCCAGTACATTGATTGGCTGTTGTTGTTCTTTTTTAAAATATTGTTCTTTAGTCAAGGGAGTCATGAGACATAACTAACATCTATCCACAATCGATCTGCCTAACTATTTTGACGAGATCATCATACTGCCTAACTATTTTGACGAATTCATCATACTGCAGACTTGGCCAACGTGGCCTAGTGGTTAGCGTAATCGTCTGTCATTTGGCTGTCCCTGTCTTTCGGATGAAATATTTTTGGGATGAGGCAATAAAAAAGAGGTCTCGTGTCACAGTAGGTGTAGTAGCACGTCAAAGAACCCTCCTTTCTCTACGACCATGAGTGTGGGGCACAGGCAAAAATTGTCACCGGCATCCGGTGACGTCTCCATATTTTTGAGTGGGACGTTAAACAATAATACAACAACAATACAACAACAACACAACTGCATATTACTTACCAAAATCCCATGACCTAACATCGTCTGTGACATCAATAATTGGCTCAGCAAAATCTTCATCAAGAACAATGAAATCAACATAGCTGGCTCTGTCTTTTACTTTCATGTTTCTGGATAATATGATGAACAGAGCGTTATTAGCCTCATCCTTCAGTTGCACAGAGGCTTCCGAGTACATTTCCCCTTCTCGGTTGTTGAAGACCGTCATATCCTCTACGGGTGCATCTAATGAACCTAAAATTACCACGAATACGTGAATTAGTGTCAGGGGAATTCTCAATAGAATGACAAAAAATCGTAGGAAACATAATGCACTTCTGATGTCAGTGAAGATCTTTTTTTTTGTATATAATCTTCAATTTCAAAAGTATTGAATTATTGCCAATATTAAGACACGAGTCTTTTTTTTTTATTGTATACTATGCGCATCTGACCAAGCATTTCACTGACAACGTGGTGTTATCCATGTGGTGATGTAAAGGCAACTCTCATCTATTACATTATTTTATCCCAATGCGGTAGTGGATACTAGTCATATCAACTATAATACCGATGCAATTTTGGAACATATCTATAGATTCAACAGATAATGTCTAATGTTTAGATAGTATAGTATTTATAGCAGAATGTAACTATTCTTATCAAGTACAAGTATAGATGTTCCCTCTACTGACAAGCTATTATGACATATTTGAACTGATTTCAAAACTCCAATTAGTTTTTTAATGGATCATGTGTAAACTTTTTAAAGTGTAGAATTATTTCCATTTACCCCATGACATAGACGCTAAAAGAACTGTTGGTAATAAAATGATGCATAACTTATACTAATTATTATCAATACCTTTGTGTGTTATCATTACATATGCATCATCAGGTTTTAAATTTCGGAGATTGTTTGGTCCAAACATGTCATCCATAAGGTCAAAAAGATGTGAAGAATCGTGCTTCCCGACAACATTACCCTGCGTCGCCATGGCAATAACATCTCCATCTGGAATACCTGAAATAACAAATGAATAAAGTTAATTCACAATGTACTGAACAAGTCCAATATAAGATAAGGATATATTACAGCAGTTTTACTCACATTTCAGGAAAAATCCAACAGTTTGGGTACAATCTGTTTTTCATGTCTTTGAATAATCTCATG
>JACSZP010017879.1:0-13077 GCA_016161895.1 Pinna nobilis | reverse complement strand
AAGTTATCGAAACTTGTTTGTTAATCGTTGTAAAATAAATAAAGTATAATACTTCTACTTCCAGGATAACATTTAGATTTCTGTGTCAGTGGGCGAATTCAAAACAGAACAAATTAAAACAGTAAATTGATTGAATAGAATTAGGTCACAAAAGGATGTTCTATAGTTTATAATATTGTAATGTGATGTTATCCTATAGAGTGACACTTCGCTAGTAAGACCGCTAAGTTTTCTGTTGAAAATTTGTCTAATTATTGAGGTGGTCTCCTCAGTGAGGTGGTCTCCTCAGTGAGGTGGTCTTTAGGCAATGTTCCACTCTATTTTCTACTTGACCACAATCTATTATTCAGTCTTTTAATTCTCTCAAAGAAAAGAAACAACAGATTTTTTTTATCCATTTTTTTTTATTTCTATATGCTTTTTTTCTCATCTCTATCAATATATATACATTATTTCAAAATAAGAAACATGATGGTTTATTTGTACATACTGGTATTAGCTACACAAATGAACATTGTACATCCTCCCACAAGACAGGAGAACAAACCTACAATGGTTGAAGACAATTCAGTGTTCTCCTCTGTAAAAGCGCATAGTAAATCTACCATAAACTTTGACTTGGTAAGTTGTATGTTGTTTAACCCTTTCAACACCACAGACCGAAATGGACTGGTCTAACACAATAGAAAAGAGCATACCATTCTGATACATGGGGTTGAAAGGGTTAATGTCCCACACAGAAATCTTTCACTTATGGAGACATTGCCATATACTGAGAATTTTTCCTCTGCCCAGAACTTACAGCCATTGAGAAGGGAGGGTTCTGTAATGTGCCGACACCTACTGTGACATGGGCGCCCGGCTTTTACTGTCTCATCCAAAGGACAGGAACGGCCAATTGTAGTGCCGCACATTTAAAACCCATCAGGCAAACATGCTAATCACTGGTGGCCACGGTGGCCTCCTGTAAACTGTAACAGACAAAAACGGCTTTCAGGATAGTTGTATGGTTGTTTAATGTTCTGTTCAAAATTCTTTCACTCACATGGGAATTTCATCTGAAATGCCAGTTATGGGCTACAAATTATGGCCTGTGCATGCCACTCAAGACAATTCAACAGTGGAGAAACTTTAAAATGCAGACACCTACTGTGACACTGGACCTTGGTTTTTATTATCTCATCCAAAAGACAGGGTAAGCCAGTGGCCTCTGCTGAGGTTTGAACCTCTGACCTCTTGGACTACAGACCAGCAATATACTGAAGAGTCATGATGTCTCTAATTAAAGGGATTTGAGATTGTAACTCTTCTGCTCTTTAGAGGATATTCAAACGTTGCATAACAAAAGGAGGTGGAACTGTTTTGAAACATAAACAAAGGGTACATCATCCTCACAATATTGTAATACTTTGATCCAAGGGTCTTAGTAGTGTGAAGGTAATGAAAAATTGATGGTAAATAAATGAAATACAATTGGATCTTGAAACTTATACATCTGTGACTCTGGAAGTACTCATCTCTCTAAGTAAAGCAATTGCCCCCAATTTTTTTCTTATGCGAATTATCGGCAGACATTGTAACTACCGCATGCATGTATTTTTAGTATCAAATAATATTCTTATATTTCAGTGTTAAATTATTTCAGAATTTTGAGGAGCATTAAGTGCAGCCTATGGGAAAGGGGTTGAATTTTAGGGTTGGGGATGATGGAATAACATTTAGCTGGAGAGATGTATCATATTTCCCAAAACTAAGTCTCAAATCTTACAGTTTAAAAGCCATCCTGTGTACTTTGAGTTTTCCAGATTCATCTATAGTATGGTACACTGTTATAGTACCACTTTGATAAAAGCTAGGGTCTGAGGAGAACACTACTAACCAAATTGTAGGATGAACACAGAACTGATCGCACAGAAACATACATAAATCAGGAGTATGCCATACAAGGAAAGTCAAACAAGCACTTGTGAGATTTCTAAAAATTCTTATCCATAAATTACAAAAATATATAAATATAGAAAGATATAGGTTCTTTCTGTCAAATACACCCTTATACTATAGAAACATCTACATCATAACTATATCAACTCTATCCTTGGCCCAGGACCACAGATCACTCAACTATAAGATTTACCTTTTTCTAGAAAATTTTCTCATCCTGAGTACTTTTATGGATAAATTCTCAAACAAATTTCTTTCTCAAGTGACAAAATTCTTAAGTATTGTCCACAATAGGTTAAATTAACAGCAGGGTCTCTCTTGTTTTAGAGATGATGGTATTACTCGGCATCTGACCTTTTGCCTTTAATTTCCAATTAAGTTTTGCGACAAACATGTACTTTTACTAAATTTCTTTTCACTTGCAACCATGCCTTGTATTCAATGTTTATGAGTTCAGCAGACAACATTGGCACAAAGACAGTTCACTTTTGTTAACGTATAACAATTCTACCCGATGAGATCAAAGAGTTCCTATGAAAGTGTGGAGTGCCACTTACTTAACTTTAGATAACCTAGCTTGGTAATGCATCTTCTTTGAGAAATTCTTAAGTCATTTTAAAGACTGCTATTCCTAACCTTTTGCACAACTCAATAAATTCTTAAAAATTTATGAATAAAATTTTGTCTTACAATCTTCTGTGTTAATGCTCCTGGGCCTTGTTTCTAAACCATTTACAATTATCACTGTCTACAAGCTATAAAAGTAAATCTCTACTTCGTATACAAGGGTGCACTCCATTATATGTTTGGAATCAGTTCTACTGAAGTTATTGTACTGTTTAGCAACTCACTCAAGAAACTATCACTCATATTGAGATGCCACCAAAATGCAAGTAGAAAGCTCGACATTTTGGCCTATGCTGGGTACTTTGGACCACTGTGGAAGGAAGGTTCTTTGATATGCAGACACTTACTGTGACACAGGACCTTGGGTTTTTACTGTCTCATCCCATTGACAGGAAAAGTCAGTTGTCTTTGATAGAACCAATAACCTCTCGATCTGAAGTTCTCTTCAATTAGAATAAAGGTGAAGTGAACTTATTAGCCTTAACAGTTCACCATACATCTTGGATACATAAATATCAGTAGTTAAATGACTGCTTCATAACAACATTCTCTCCTCCCCCCTCCCCCCCAAACAAAAAAAAAGAAGAGTAAAAACAAAAACCTATTTTTTCACAGCTACTCGTACAATGTACATATCTATATTTTTCTGTAGTCATAAATAAAATTTTCTGATCTTTTTCAAAATGAAAGCATTCTCTGTAAAACATTTTAACTTTTTTTCTTCTTTTTGCTTGTACAAATGGTTAAAAGTTTCATCAACTTTATTGAAAGAGCTGGTTGAAACCACACAATGGATTACACCCCAATGTCAGATGAATTTCTCTAATAATCAACACCTGAGTAATTTGACATAATTATGACCACTTGCAATATGCTTCCAGAGTATAAATTACAGTATATCATATAATCTATTATACTAAGTCCCTCTATAAATTTGTACTGTACGATTCTGAATTGACAGAGGATCCAGACGAGTGCCTATTGTGGCCCGATTTTCCTTTCAGTTCCATGACTTCTTTCATTGACATGCCTGATTTGTGTTTCCCGCCCACTACTGGTGAGCCACTCCCCTTCTCGTCACTTCCAGAATGATCAAGATCAGCGTGCTTTCTGGAAAATGGCTGCATTTCAACACTGTCAACTATCATTCGCGAACTGTTTTTAATGACGCCAACTTGAACGCTGTCTGTCGACTCTCCGTTCATTAGGTTTCCTCGAGGCAAATTTTCAGAGGAGTCCTTTTTGGATTCTTTTGCTTTTCTTGTCTCTTTCAGAGCCTTGACTAGATTGAATCTTGAGGTTTTGGTTCCTGTTTTTGCAGTAGCCAATGTGTCTCCAACATGGCCGTCCTCTTCTATCGTCATCAACTTCTGGGCTGTTGCCGTCTCTTCGTCTTGTACAATGCTGATGTCATCTGAAACGGAGAGGAAATTAAGACATGTTGACACTAGTATTTAAAAGTTGGTAATGTTTATGAAAAGCATGATTCTAGACGATCATTGACTACTTAACCCATGAGCGGTAAATAGAAAATCAAAATATTGCCTTCTGAAAGACATTTCAGTGGAACCAGTCTCGGAAGACCATGTGACTTCATAGACTACTTACATGTATATACAGTCGAGCCTTTTTATTTTTTTAATGTTCTGCTATATAAACCGGAAAAAAATAGTGTAGCTTGACTTATGGTGACTCACCAATTTAAAAGACTACCTGCCTCATGTAATTTTTGCTGTACAAATCACCTGAATTAAGAGACCACCTTGCATGTGTGACCATACTTGTATCTTCCCTTAGAGTTTTTTAAAACAGAATATAGACTATGCTGAAAAATAAGGAAGCCCATATTTGTCATATTATAATATAATATGGTAAAAGTCAATAGATATTTAATATCTTTAAAAAAAAATTCTGATCCCAATGACCCCCTTTTTTATTCAAGTGTCTTTTGACATAACAGTCAATCAATGCACTTATGTATACAATAGGCAATAAATGTGGATTTCAGGCGATACGATTTCATATTTCAATGATGCACTATATATGAAATAAGACAAGGCTTACATGAAGGGGACCACTTTTCCCCTGTGCTTTTTATATACTTACCAGGTAATTTTTTAGCTCTAAAGGAAGCATTTGTGATTGCAGATTTGGATATAGCATGTCCAGATGAGGAGGGTGTGACAGACATCATGCCCTTCAGTCTCTCCTCCAGGTGGCCAGGCACTGCCTGTAGACTGTTCGTCATAGCATTTGTTACCTGTCAAATGTATACAGTCATCTAGAGTTCAAAGTTCAAAATTATTGGGCAGATACAGGTTTCTAAATCCAAAGTGAAAAAGAAAATATTTATTTCTCTCCTTGCTGAAAAAGTCCAACAAGACTAAGCAAAAAAAAAAAACCCTCTCAAAATATGACAAATTTTTATTTTGGTATATGGAAGCAAAAACAGCAAAGCTTCAATAACAAATCTATCTAGATCACTCAGATGTATTCAGTTTTGAATTCTATGCTGCCCCTCTGAAGAAGTTTCTCAAATGAGGGTATCCATTGGGACCTATTTGACCCTAACCCTTTTTCATTCCTGAGTGGATCCAACTGAAAAACAACAATTCTTGTAGGGGACCATGAGTACTTCAACCCTGAAGTTTCATCAGAATATCTGTAGTGGTTCTAAAGAAGTAGCCCAAAATGTGAAAAGTTTACGAAAGATAGACAGACAGACGGATAGCAGATTCTGTCATATAACATTACTTCAGTTAAGCCTTTGGCTCAGGAACAGCCCCCTGCCCATATAACGAAATATTAAGATCAGAAAATGATAGTACATGTAATTATCTTCTTTTAGTTGCTGGATGATGAAGTGAGTTTTGACAATATGGCCGACTTACTATTAAAACGTCAGCGTACAGCTCATAAGAAGCCCGGTGATGTAGGTCATAGATTGCTCTTGTTCCCTTTAATGGCTGTGTGTTGAACCTGGAAAATCCAAAGCATTATAAAAATGAGACCCTAAAATAGGACAAGTCTGAAGTAGTGGCGATGCAAAAGCCTTCAGCGACGGTAAAATTTGAGGTCCTGTATCATAGAAGTTGGCGACACTTTAAAGAACCATCCCTGCTATACCACCATAACAGCCAAGTTTAGGTAAAATTTGTTGCCCTTCACTAACATATGGTGACATATCCATATAAGTAAAAGAATCTTGAGTGGAATGTTAAACATTGATACCAACATCCACAGCCTTCAGCATAAGGAGTGTTGTGAAATCAAGGGAGGCAACTCATTTGTCAGCTTTGGATGTTTTATCTCTGTCTTACTTGACTTTCACTATCAATATCTCAGTAAATCTTGTTAGAGTCAAAACTGGATACATTGGAACGGAAGGGGAATGAATCTTCATTTCAAATAAACAGGGTTTTGAAAATAACAGAATTGAAAAAGTGAGAAAGAAATTTGGCAGTGAAATTAAAATCATTTCAAATTGAGCAGGATTTCAATATACATGTATTAGGGTGTAATATAAGTGGGTTCTACTTTAGCTTCAAGCTGAAGCAGGCTTCAGAAATTTTGACCAGCTCTATGGAATTTATTCTATCAGGGGAGATAACTCTATTATGCCAAGTCCATGCTTGACAAAGGATCTCTCTTCTCTTACTTCCTCATCCAAAGGACGAAAAATCAGTCATGCCAGGGCCTGGGTTTGACCCTTGACCTTTAGGTCTTGGGGCTAGAAACCTGCAGCAGAACCTTGATATGGTCAGCTGATATTGGATTAGTTTCATTTTGTATACATGTAATAACAAGGTTCCAGTTGTTCCTTATATAAATACAGTAAAACTTCCATAAGTCGAAGTTCAAGGGACCGTTTGAAAAAGTACGACATCAGGACTTCGACTCATGAATGTTTTGAATTTCTTGATTCTATCGTGACTTTTTATCCAGTGGCATACATTGCCATGCCCTTTTCGCATATGCACATAATAAAATGAGTATGATACTGTATTTCCGTACATTGAGTCTGTAGGCTAGCCGGTGGGCGAAGGAGTAATTAGCAAAATAGGTCTGAAAACACCGATGCACAGACTATTGAAACGGAAAATAAATTTGTTCGTGACAACGAGAAATTTGACTCGTAAAACTTCGAGTCATGAATAGTATTTTAATAGGATAATATAAGGAAATAATTTGCGACTTAGAGAAAAGTTCGACAGAGCGAGAAATTTGAGTCATTGAAGTTCCACTCATCAGAGTTTTACTGTACATGTATTTGGTAAAGTACACAGCAGACTTGAGATATTGCTTTTGTGGTGTTTTGCTTTTTAAGGTCCCAATCTAGAATCTTCAAGGCATATGGAGACATCACAAAATGCCAGGTAAGGGCTATCATTTTTTGCTTATCCTGGGCAATTATGGTCACTGACTGGTGTGGAGTCTTTACTGTGGCAACACCTACTGTGACATGGGATCTAATTACCAAAGTAACTCAACCAATTAATTTACAATTAAAGATTAATACATGTAGAATTATTCACCTGTCCGATGTTGGGAAATAGGGGACACTGATCTGGTCTACAATTAGGTTGCTAAAACTTTTTCCCAAATTTGGATTTCTAAAAGGAATCTTTTTCCTCTCTTATCTTATTCTGTTGTAGTATTTCATTTCAGAATCACACTCAAGAATATTTCACTCATATGGAGACATCACTAAATGACGGTGAAACAGTTCAAATTTTGCCTATACTTCATACTAAAAGGCTTGAGCTGTGGGAGATTTTCAACACATCAACAACTTTCCGAGACAAGGGATTTAAGTTTGTCTAAATGAAAGGAAAAGTCATCGGCCTCCATTAAGACTTGAACCCTTCACCTCTAGACCTGAAGATGAACATTTACTACATGGCCATCATATGTAGTGATGTCATGTTTCTACTAGCCAAAAGCATGGGAATCTTCTGGACCAATCAGATTTCAGGAATTTAAATAAACGAGATAATTTTACATACGTCACATAATACAATCCACTCAACATCTCTATCATCATAGCAGGGCTTAATGTGATTCTAGGGGGAAGCTCTCCAATTTGACTTCTAGGCCGGCCTCCACGCGGGGATCCAGGGAGGTGGAACGAAGTCTCATCTCTTGTGATGTCTGATAGGTTTGTAAATCCTGTTGTTGCTATCCTGATATGTAATCGAAAAAGAACAGTAGATCTTTGTAAATACCATCAATGTGAATTATTCACTGAAATACATCATTTAGTAAATTGATGGAAATTGTGATGACCTATGCAAGAGAGAGAGAGAGAGAGAGAGAGAAACAGACAGAGAGAGAGAGAGAGAGAGATAGAAAGACAGACAGACAGACAGATTTACTAATCTTGTGGAAATAGATAAGTTAAACATTTGATGTAATTCAATATAAATACACTTTAATTCATTTTTTATGACAAAGACTGATCCTAAACTCTTACAGCTCAGGGTCTTTGGTTCATGTGGTTTGATAGTAAAATCAAATTGATGAAACCAAGTACAGGGGAACCTGGCATAAAGACCACCTCACTAAGGAGACCACCTTTCAATAAAGACCATCAAAAGTCAGTCTACTTATCATTAATCAAGGCTATATCAACCTCACATTAAAGGATCACTCCACTAATCAGACTGATTTTGGCTAGTAACTTGGGTGGTCATAATAGCCAGTTTCCACTTTACTTGCAAAAATAAAGGAATTCTGACTTGCCAACCCTGACAATTTTTCATGGGGGGGATTTTTTGAATTTTATTGGGGAGACTTTACATTTTACTACGAATAAACAGGAAAATTGACGTTTATCATGGGGGGGACATGTATTATTTCATAAGCAAAATTTTGCACAAAAAAATCGAGAGACTCCCTATTGTCTTAATGGGAGAGACTTGGCAAGTATGGGAATTTATAGTAAGCCTAATCCTAAAGTCATACCTGGAGCAGGCTTTACAGAACATCTTGTGAGACAGGGGAGATAAGCTGCTGATGTCTGCCATATAAGCCTGGAGGATGTACGCCAGTATAGTCTGCCTGAAATAATGAAAAAAAGTGCTTATTGTAATGGATGCCTTTACATGATGTCCCCCAAATGTCCTGTTAAATGCCGTCAGATTCAGTGACTTGTTGTTTCTTTATAAGAGCAAATTTGATACAACGACAAAATCAACGAGGGACAAACATGGTCATTATAAAGAGGGTTCACTGTACTCATAAATGTCTAGCTTCAGGCTCATTTAAAAAAGAAATGTTTAAGCTTACATCAGAATTTTTTTTTTTCTAGTGTCAAGTACCCATCTTCTCCCAAGTAAGGAAAATGAATGAGTATTTCAATGCCAATTTTAAGAAATTGGACTTTTTTACCGCTTTTTCCTACCCAATACCAGGGACCTAAATTAGTCCCCTATGTGGGTGTTGGCAAGTTTACCAACCATTTAGGCAACATTTGCAGAAGACTTTCTCTCATTTACAAAGACATAAAAGTCACTGCCGTTAAAGGAAGAATTCAACAAACTTTTAAAGTTTCAAAGTTTTTCATTACCTTTCGTGAATACAAAATTTTGTGCTCAATAGTTTGTTGATGCTCTCTGAATAAGGTAACAGGCTGTTGTTGTATTGTTCTTTAACGTCCCACTCAAGAATATTTCACTCATATGGAGACGTCATTGTGTGCCGGTGAAGGACAACAAATTTTGCCTATGTTTGGCACTGCTGACCGTAGAGCAGTGAGGGTTTTTTAACGTGCCAACACCTACCTCTGTATTTACTGTCTCATCCGAAAGACAGGGACAGCCAACCGCAGAGTGGTGCTGCGTGGATTCAAACCCCAGCCCCTTCGATTCAAAGTCAAACACGCTAACCACTCAGGCCCCTAAGGTAACAGGTAACAGAGATGTGTTAGCACGATTAACCCTTTCAACACCACAGACCAAAATGGATTGATCTAGGACAACAGGACAGAACAAACCATTTTGATACTTGGGTTTGAAAGGGTTAACATGAGACAAAGGTGAGCTTATCATACCAACCTGTTTTGTCCATTAATGGACTCATACTGAGGGAAAGGTCCACCCCTCCAGGAGCCAGTCTCTGTTTGGTTAAGTCGAGACAAAGCACTTTCTGTGAGGGAGAGACTGGTAATGATTCCTGGCTGAAAAAATAGAAACAATACAACATTTTTTTTTTTATGAAAACTGGTTGGTTGGTTGCACTGTTGTTAAACATCCCACTCAAGAATCTTTCACCTATATGGAGTTATCACCATATGCCGATGAAGGGTGACAAATTTTGCATTTGCTTGTCACTTATGGCTGTACAGCAAGGAGGACTCTTTAATGTGAAACTGCTGTGACACGGGACCTCAGTTTTTACTGTCTCATCTGAAAGACAGGGACAGCCTACTGTGATGTGATTTGGACTCGAGCCCTAGACCTCATGATCAGAAGTGGAACATGCTAGCCACTAGGCCATGATGGCCTTTTTGTGAGACTCAAATTTCCCTGTATAACATAAAGTAATACATGGCTAAAGCTTCAAAAAGTAGGTCAAACTCCAAGGTCAAGTTTGCAGGGTAAAAAATTATTGAACCAAAAGAAAGGTCTTACAAGGAATACACATGTGAAACTAATGTGAATTCTTACCATTTCAAATGTACGTCCAAAGCTAAAGTTTGTGGATAAACAGAAAAAAGAGACAGACAGCCAAACAGAAAAACCAAAAAGTTCATGCTTCCAAATCTCCAATTGCCAGAGCACAACGAGACACACAGCCAGTATTATCTGGATAAAAACTTGTAAAATGTATTCCCCAATATCAGGACATCAGTAATGATGGAATCCTTACTTACAGTACATGTACCAAGGCAATTCTCATAACAAAGTAGAACTTAACCATTCAGACCACCAAAGGGCATGAATTAAACTGGTCTACCAGTAAACTCGCAAAACTTCTCACATAATCAACTTTGGTTCAAGTACATGTAAGGCTTGAAACGGCCCTAACGAGAGAGGAAAGACTAAATGGTTTAAAGCACAACACTCAAACTATTTGGCCACGGAGGCCCCCATTAGAATGGTAATATATACATGTATTTTGTAAATTGTAGATGAAAGGTCAGATCAAATGACAAAGTTTTTCCTTTGTTCAGTCAATTAAAGTAAAACCCCTTGAAAGATATAAATGTGATAATCAATCCCGATGAGTTGTGTAATTTTTTTCTACCAAAACACGAGATTAATTTACAAATCGAAGTGTTGAAGACGGAAAGAAGAATACATTTTTTCAGTTCCCGGCCATCATAATTAGAGCTGCAACGAGCCAGGAACTCTCCGATTCGGTTCAATTTCGATTTTAATATCTTGATTCGAGTCTTTTGGATTCAAGTTTTTTATGATAGATTTTTTATAAATATCTGATTTTTCCTTGCAATGACATAGTATAAAAATATTATCTTGACCTTAATTTTAATCAATCAGGAGAAAATATCCACAAATAGTAAAAAAAGGTGAATGGCACTGTTTGGTGTTTACACATATGAAAGTATTCAAAGTACAATTGTCATTTAGTAAAATAATAGACTTTTTTTTAAGTCAATTCGATTCTGGCTGTGCAACTTGCGATTCGGGTCAGAGGTAAGAATCACAATTCTTGGTTTTTAGGTCAAGTCGTTGCAGCTCTAATCATAATGTAAGCCCAGACAATAAATTGTTACGTCAAATGTAATGACATCAATTTGCAACGTCATAACTGAATTTCCTGACATACATGTACATGTAACAGCCAATCATAATGTTCAGAAAAATTAATCAACATGTGGTTTATCAATATATTTGATCAATTGGAGCCCTAATAACACAGCCCCTTTAGAATGGTCTAACCACATGTGTTATGGTAGAAAAGATAGTTCTAAAATAATAAGTACAACACAACAGCATCACAGGTTGTGAGGGGTATGAATAATTCTACATTACCGGAACTTACTTCATGGTATACTGATGGTTGAGCAAATGATGGGATTCGGAATGTCTTCACCTTTGGTAAACTTTTTTCTGTCACAATTTCCTGAGAAAAAAAATGAAAATATGAAATTAATACAGAAATTAAATAGAACCTATCCACTGGGAAAGATAGATGCCTTTTCAGTCTTACAACTCTTGTGGAGTACATACATGTAGCAAAGTAAAGAATACAGCTATATTACCATACAAGCACTTGTAAAATATAAATAGGAGAATTAAACCCTTTCACACCACCAGCCAAAATAGACTGGTCTAAGACAAATAGTAAAGAGCATACCATTTTGATTATTGGGATTGAGAGGGTTAAAACAAGAGTTGTCAAGAGACAACAAAGCTCATTGTAGGTAACAAAAAAAATGAGGTTAGAGTTTTCTAAAAGTAGGTCAAACTCCAAGGACAAGGTCACTAAGTTAGAAGTCATTGCAATCATTATGAAAGTCCTAATCATATGAAATTTATATATATACAGCCTTGCAGGTTCAAGTTGTGTCAACAGACATACATGTACGTAACGTCGCTGACAACAATGACGTCAGGATAATAGCATTAGCTCTCTCGACTTTTGTCCCAGGTGGTTGTACTGTGGTTTAATGTCCCACTCAAGAATCCTTCACCTACATGGAGACGTCACCACAGGCTGGTGAAAGGCGACAAATTTTGCACTATACTCGGCACCTATGGCTGTAGAGCAGGAAGGATTTTTAAAATGCCAACACCTTATGTGACACTGGACCTTGGTTTATACTGTCTCATCTGAAAGACAAGGACTGACAACTTGGGCTGGAACCCAGGATCTCTTGATTCGAAGTTGAACACACTAACCACTAGGCCGCAGCAGCCCCATTTTTGTCCCAGCAAGCTGAAACGCTAACCACTGAGCCGTGTCGGTTGCCCTGTCAGTGTTAGATAAAAAATGTTTTTCCAAGATGAGATGGAATTTGATTTGGACAAGTGTTTTTCGGCAAGAATTTGTTGGATGGACAAGGAGAAATTTACCGTAATGCTGAGCCCTGCAAACATTAACCCATTAACCCCTTGAAATCAATAGACTCTTCTGTAAATCAATGATTATGGTGAATTCAAATGTGTTTTTAGGGGTGAATAAGTTAAATACAGTGAACCCTCTTTATAACGACCATGTTTGTCCCTTGGGGATTCTGTCGTTGTATCGAATTTGCTCTTATAAAGAAACGATAGGTCAGCTGAGTCCGACGGCGTTTACAGGTCTCTCGGTCATTTCTGTAGCCGAGTGTCTCATAGTACCCTTTTCATAACAGTCAAGTGCATACCAGGTAACTACGAAGTCACTGAATCTTTGTATTAACAAGCGTCACTCTTAAATTTAGACTTATCAATAGATATTTGAAACATATAATCAGCAATTATTATTGACAAATTTTTGTGTCGTTGTATCGGGGGATTTAGCAACTAAAAATGCATGTTTGTTCGGAATATTTTATGTCGG
>JACSZP010017876.1:609-15070 GCA_016161895.1 Pinna nobilis | reverse complement strand
AAAATCAAGTCCAATTAATTTTCGGATATGAATGACTTGGTGCATAAAAGAGATCCCTCCTTACTACAGAAAGAAATGAAATGTCTGTTACTTAAAGCTTGTCAACCATTTTAAAGTACCTGGAATCCTCAAAGCAAACTGTATCCAAGGGCAATAATCCATTTGTATTATTCTCTGGGTCTTTGACACCCTGACTAAAGTAAAGCAGGATGCTATTCTACATCTAACAGATAGTAGGCGAGTGGCCATTAGACTTTGCTGTACCTTAAAATACTGTGACCTTATCTACACATCTCAATTTCAACATAATCTGAAAGCTAATGAATAAATAAAAACTTTGTGGCATCCCAAATGGCTCATCTATTAATTTTTATAGGGATACATTTGCTGTTGAAGTTATCATATAACTGAGTATCAAGATTCATACTATAAGTTGAATCCAAGTTGCAGTTCATAAGAGACTTTATTAGTAATTACAGTATTGCGTAATTACAGTATTGCCGCTTCAGGACTGGGTTTAATTTGACCCCATGAAAATGCAAAGACAAGTACTGTTTAAAGCCTGTGTATTGTCTGGTACTCTCAGAGATGCTTTTTGGAAGAATGTTCAAATAAACTTGATTGTCCACTATAACTAGTAAACTAATGATACTGACCAAAAGTTTTGTTAAATTTACCCGAATGATTATAGGGCTCTTTTCTATATTCCGTTGATAGAACTTATTTAGCATTTGATTTCAAGCTGCCATGCCAAAACATTGTTTAACTTCAACATTAAGAAGCTTATTTCTCTGCCATTCTGTCATAAAAGAATTTCCAACTTGCTTTAAAGCATGAGGTGCAGGGAAATCATCAAACTGGGAAGGGGGGTTAAAATGACAAAATAAGTGTTTTAAAGGTAAAATAGACATCTCTGTGGAGATTAAACCTTTCAACCCTATATACCATATTTGACTGGTCTAAACAATAGAAAAGAGCATACCACTTTGATACTTAGGATAGAACAGGTTAACTTATCATCTATATCCAATCTAAAAAATGAATTATACGCCGACCTGACTTAGCACGAAGAACTGATATAAATTATTTATTTTTGGGTGATAAAATAGCCTTTCAATTTAACATGCCAATTCTTTCTGTTTTCCAAGACCCATCTATTAGACATCACACACATACACACTGTGGGAGAAAAAATCTTAACACTTAATTGAATTTTCAACTTAATTTTTAATTTAAAAAAATCAATACAGAATATGATTATTTATCGTCAACTCTTACTTCCATGTCAATCTAAGTCACATTTTTTATACAACATTCATAACATTGTTAACTTAGCAAATGAGACTGGGCCTCTGTATCAGTACAAACAGAAATGTGTAAATGGTGAAGCACATAAGGTCCATTACAGCTCTGTTTAGCTCCTCGAGAAAAAACGAAAAATATATATATATATATATGGCTTTTTATCATCATCGTCATTATCTGTGTTCACGCTCTCATACGAAATACTGCAAAAATGTTTCTCAATTCTTAATTTTAATAATTACACATTATTTATAATATACATTACTCACACATACATGATGACCACAGCTCCGTGCAAAATACTGACATGAAAACGGAGAAGAAAAAAAAAATCACTCGCTCCTCCTCCCTCTGCCATTCGTCTACCACAGCACTGTTTACATCACATTGATATCGGCATACATCTTGTCAAGAGAATTCCTATTTCAAGGAAAACGACCCTTCGCAAAAATTAAAAACACAATTCTGGGATTCTTCATAATGCATACAAATTCAGAGAAAAACTACTGGAATGTCTTAATCTACCATTCCTGCAAATTTGGTGATGTCAATTCTCCTCTGTGCTATATTTTTTTTTTTTCAAAAATACTTTTCAACACTAACACATTTTTTCTCTTTTTTTTTTTTTAAGTTTTGGCAATGTAGCCTGAGACGATCTTCCGTAATAACTTGGATGAGGTGTATTTATGTCATCTGTACATCAAACTATAGTGGTCAACAACTTAAAACAATGTAGCATGATAGTTTGTACATAAAAGAAAAAAAAGATAGTCACACACAATCACTTGATTTTCAATAGCTATACATGTATATATATATATAACAACTCTCTCGCTCTTCACTTGACTTCATCTTGGCACATAAAGAGATATTATCAGTCATGCTTGCAGCATCACAGTCACAGGCGCACATCACACACGCTTTTTCTATTATGAACAGCGACATCACGAACTTGGATACTAGTGGTGCAGAACACAGCAGGATGATTCAATGCTGCTCCTCGAATGGAATCGTCTAAATTGTATGTACAGTAAAAAAAGCTGGGGGTGATCTACCAGTACAAATGAAAAGACACAGCATTCGGCAGAATTAACCTTAGTCCTCTCTTCCCAGTGTAGCGAAATACCATTCAAAATGGACAAACCTCTGCTTAAATTACGTACTATTCCCAATATTCAAGAAACTTATAACGAAGGTAAAATTCCATGTGATGTTAAAAACTTGGATATGAAAGGTAGCGTGTAATTATGATGCTAAATTATGCTGGTGTCAAATCAATTCATAAAAATGAATCAAATATTACTTTGAATGGTCCCCTGATGTTTAAGAATCTATACCATAATTTGATGTCCCAGAACTTCCACACTATTGTCAAGGTATTGTGCACACAGATCCTAAACAGTGTGAGGAATGAGAATACTAAGGATCCGGCATGATCTCTTTGATCACGACCTCTGCATTGCAGAGGTAAGTGGTGATATGTGATATCTAAATACCAATTGATCGTTTAAATAGCGCCCTCAGAAAAATACCTCCATCAATGATTCCATTCACCATTACCACTTTGATTTATGGCTTGGGTCAACACAAAAATTACAATAGACCACCTTCATCATGAGATTATTACACTGGTTCTTGATAATGTACACGTATCCTCACTTATAAAACAAGATGAAACTGATAAGACTATATACTACACGTAACAGAAAACACTACTTTGGTACGATGCTGTAGAGATGGCAAAAAACGATGATGATGTTGATGTTTTTGTGACATAAGTCGACACATGTCCTTCCCTGGGACCAGATCTTGTTGCATACTGTAGTAGGAAAAACTTGGACACCACACTCTAGCACTCTGGAATGCACTGTTTCTACTCACTTTTATGATTTTTTCAGAGTTTGGTTTCCACACAATTTAAAACTCATTGATTCAGTTGGGAAAACAAAAACTTTGAAATAATACCAAAAAAAAAAAAAAATGTTGCATTCCAACACTCAAATGTGCAGCATCAGAGAAAAACGAGAAATGAAAACAATATTGAAGATTTCACAAATAATCAAAACTGTTTGCAGTGGCCACATTTCCATAACACACGTTATTGCTCTGTCTTACAACTAAGACAACCAGCCAAGACAGGCAGCACTTAAAAAACAATTTTCAAAAAAATTGTCATGGCAACAAAAAAATTGTGAATGGAAGGAATGAAAAGAAAGCCAAATTCCTTGATACAGAGTCACACACAAGGTAAGAATACCTGTGGCAAGGTAACAAAAAAAAAAGTCAGCAATAATTGGCAAAACATGAAATCAAATTCTGTAGCTATTTGCTGCAATTCATCGGAGGAAATTGTTTCATCAAATGAACTAATAAATCCAACACAACGAAAAAACGACATGGTTCCTCCAAAAGTAAGGACAGAATATCCTTCGTAAAGTGGGCTGTTGAAAAGTAGACTCCCGTCGTCTGCCGTCATAAGAACGACTGATTGAAATATCCCAAATGACTAACAGTAACACCATGTCGCCTAGATGAGGCGGTGATTTTGTCAAAAGTCGGAATATCATCATCATGTCCTGGAAAATTAAGCGGAACAGTATCCAGATCCTGGCCCCCGGAATCTTCATGTCATTTCTGTCTTTTCCCCTTGCGTCGTTTTTTCTTGGCATAAAAACAGCAACACTTGTACCTAAGACAAGAAAGCAGGAATTTGCAGGCTCTTTCTTTACTTTTATGTGTTTTTTTTCTAATATTCAACCTTGTTCACTTTATTTCAAGTAACTATTCATAAAGAAGAAAATCACACACAATTTAAAAATAGATATCACGCCTGCCTCAGTAGATCACTTCACCACAAGTCCTCATTTGTAACATTATCATAGCGACTACACAAAAAAATGGCATGTTTCATATGAAAAAAATTCCGGTGGTGTCCAGAAAATAAACAGAAAAACGTAACAGGAACGGCACAACAGGTGTCCGTTTATAACACACACTGCCACTCTTAAATTCACGTAAATTCAGTGATCCCCGGAGGATGATTAAGAAGTGAAATGACTAACAATATTATACATGCACGTCACCAGCACAAGATTTGTCCTCAGAAAAAAAAAGGAATTTTTTTTGAAACATTATCCGACGCTAGCGAAGTAAAATATTGCAAATAATTCCAAGCTGAAGGTCGCCAGTTTTGCAGTGTGAATACAAAACGGCTCATAAAAATATAAGATCCAAAACTGATTGGCGTATTGTTGACCTATGTTTGACGGGTCTTCTTTTTCTTGCGACGTCGGAAGAAACAGCATCTGAAAGCAATAAAGATGTAAGCTTGGCTAGCAAGGATAAAAATAAATACACATCAAAAAGTGAATACAAATGAGTCACTAGCTATAGGTCAGCTATGTACCACCCTAGAAGTTATGTGTTAGGTGAATAAACAAAAGGCAATCTATCAGAGTTCAATCTTTGCATGCTCCTGTTTTTGTGATATTTTACAGTGAAAGGAGGATCTAATATAATTCCATTGAGGTCAGATTCTGATGGCATGGGGTCATGACCTTGATGCAGCAACTTACTAACCAATCAAAATGCAGATTGCAAAACACAAAGGGATGATTACCAGTGAACTCATTAAACAGGTGCCCAATATTATTTGCAACCTTCCAGAATCTGAGAAGCTGCATTTTCATTGGTTCAAGAAGGTCTTAATACAGTGTTAAAATGTGATCCTAGCAAACTTCCATTAGATTCTTTCACCAAAACATATTAGATCGACAAGAGCATGAAAAATAAAAAATCATCAGATTGGATGAAAGGAAAACAATTATTTACATTTATTGATGAAATAAATGTGTGTACTTGTGTATGTTAGTGTGTAAATGTATGTTACTTGGTCTTCTCAGTGCTACACATGTTCAAGGGATGATCGATCATTCTCTGAGAATATTCTAGAAAATTTTCTCAATATAAGAAATGTCTCAAACAAATTTCTTTCTAAAGTGACAGGATTCTTAAGTAATGCCTAAAGTAGACTCAAGTTATATTAAATGGTGAAAACCGTCAATGGTCTACTGTTCACCAGGTTCTCCCTCATCCTAGCATATTTCTAGGTATATTTGACCCTTTGGCTTTCAAGTCCAACATTTTTCTTCCTCTTGCTTTTATGAATTCCTTTTTAATTGCACCAATGTCTAATTTCAATGTTTACGAGTTCAGTGGATAATGTGGGTAAAATGAGGTTTCCTTGTTTATTTATAAAAATCTTACCAAGCTCAACAAAAGAGTTCCATGGAAAGTGTGATGGCCCTATGTGTAATTATAAATACAATGTAACCCTCGTAACGTGCCTCAGATCAGAATTCTTCAGTTTTTAAATGGTCTACTATTTTTTAACTTTTTGCTCAACTGAGTAAATCCTTAAAATTTAAGAACACAATTTGTCTAAGAACTTTCTATGTCTTCAACTCCTTGGTCAAGTTATCACCACGCTTAAAGGGGCAAACAAATTATTCATGTTAAAAGTACTTTTTATTTATCTAATTGCTATTTCTATGACTATGTGTGTAAATAAAGTCCAACTATTGTCAAACCGTCAGAAAAAAAGTGAAAAAAAATCTTTAAAACACTAAAAAAAATTGTGCAGAATATAAAATCAAAATATCTGTGAAGTGTACATTAACCACGACAACATTTATCAGCAAGCATTTTGATAAATGATTAGGAAGAATTTGTTATCTCTAATTTAACATGACCTAGGACGGAACAATACAGATAACCCCTACTTAAAAGTAAAACAGATTATTCTGCACTAAAAACTGAATTGCCATGCGCTATCATTGTATTTAGATCTACACTTATTGATTGTTTAAGTGTCCTTGCTGTCCCTCTGAAAACTATTCCCATCAGGCAGACAGAAGACTAGTCAGTTGGTTGAATTGTTGTTTAACGTCCAACCCAAGAATTTTTCACGTACGTGGAGGCATTGCTGTGTGTCAGTGAAGGGCAACAAACTTTGCCTATGCTCGTCACTAATGGCCGTAGAGCAGGGAGGGTTCTTTAATATGCTGACACCTACTGTCACATGGGACCTCGGTTTTTACTGTCTCATTCGAATAACAGGGATAGTCGACCACAGCAAGGCTTAGGCTCGAACCTTAAACCTCACGATCAGAAGTCCAACACTAACCACTAGGTCACCACAGACCCCCAGACAGGAGACAGTAGCAATTATGCTTATTGCCTACCACCATTGATACCAGAAAACCTTAATACAAAATTTGTTGTGCCATACTCAAGTCAACAATTTCTCAGTCACTCCGTGGCAACCAGTTTTTAATTGGTATAGGTAAAATAATGACAGCAGCAAGAAAACAAAAACAGTTGCCATTTTATACCTAACAAACAAGTCTTTAGCTTTTACCATGTAGTCATACAAGGTGCAAAAAAAATAAATTTTTTTGGTTTTTAAAATAAGCGTGATGTGACTGTCCCTTATTTGGCACTCTATAACTGGGTGTTAACCATCAGTCTTTAGGATAAGTGTGATGTGACTATTCAGTACCATATTACCATTTAATCTGTTTTGAATCTTTGTTCTGTTTTTGTTTGCCTATTGTGAAGTGCCTTATTCAAGTATTTTACACATTTACACATACATAGACTTCACTGAATGTTTGTGGTGGGCTTCAAATAAGGACCACTTGCCAACAACTAGTGTGACACTGGGCACAAGATTTTAATGTTTCGTCCCAATGAACTGAATTTTTGCTTCAAGCGCCCTTGCCGGCCTTGGTGCTCGATGGAGCACTTGCTTGCCATGTTCAAGACTTATGTTTGTTCCATAGATTAAAACCAGGGACCTCCCACATAACAAGAGGTTTACATCTAATTGCTATGTTATTTTACTGTCGCTACTTCAACAGCTATTTGGACATCAATTACCCTATATAACATAATAAATCCAAAAATTTACGACAAATAACATGCAGCCATAAGAAAAAAATCAATATCCAAGTAATAAGAAAAACTTTTATACCATAAATCCAAAACAGAAAATCTGTGGCAAAACCTTGTGGCTGACTTTCATGTACAATGAATATTTCCGAAAAATCAAGAATATAGGGGCAGAAGAATGTTTGAAGTGTTGGGCCAAAAATATGTGGTGAAAAAACCTCCCTGAGACAAAGCTAATCTAGACTACAAGGTTGTCATGAATTATCCTATATTTACATATATACTGTTAGGTACAATAGGATTAGTTTATCATTAGCACCAGAGACTAGTCTCTTGTTAATGTGAGATCTGCAGTTGACGACACTGGCTACAAACCGATCCAACGATACTTACTTTGTTTCGCTTTTGTCTTCGCCTCTGTGTGGATCATTGAAAGGTGTGTTTGAATGGGCTCCCACATCATTGTGCTCGTCGGGGCCGTCACCATTGTTAGAGTTGAGGACCTGTAAAACACCAGGACAATGGAAAATTGAGAAAAAAGTCCAGAAAGATGGTGGAAGCACAGAAAGGGTGGATAAAATTCTTATGGAAAAATATACTGTCACATGTAAAAGCCATGATCAAATTCAATACATGGAGAAAATAATTCATTCTTGTGCTTATTGGGTAATGTCAGGCACCACAAACAAAGGGACCAACTGTGAACTCGTATCATAGAGTAAACAGTTTGCCTTTACATTCAAATGTTATCACAAAGCATGGAAGGGAACAGTGAAGCATAAGCATAAACTAATGCCCAAAACAAAACTTAACACAGTTGGCAAGCACCACAATGGGGGAAAGTGATATTCTTAACAGCAGTACTCTTTGACATAAGGAGGTACAAGAAGGGGGAACTCAATCCCACTGTTAAGACAGCAGGACTCTCTATCACTGGGAGGTACCAAAAGGGGAACTCAATATCACTGTACAGACAGCGGTATTCTCTAACACTGGGAGGTACCACAGTAGTACTCTCTAACACTGGGGGGTACCAGAAAGGGAAACTCAATACCACTGTAAAGACAGCAGTATTCTCTAACACTGGGAGGTACCAAAACGAGAACTCAATTCCACTGTAAAGACAGCAGTACTCTCTAACACTGGGAGGTACCAAAAGGGGAACTCAGTCCCACTGTAAAGATAATGAGAATAAGTTATACGAAGAATTCAACTTGACACAACAGAATCGTTACAAAATGATTAATACATGTACACTATGAAATCATCTGGACCCTTATAACATGGGAAAACAAAATAACATTAAATTTACCAGTGAATGATTCAACATGTAAATCAGACAATGAATTTTTTCTAGTTTCTGGAACTCAGAGGGTGCTAATTTAGAGAGATATAAATAGAAAGTTCAACAACAATAGTTTTATGAAAAAATTTAGAATGCATAAGCGTTCACTGGTTAACACATTTTTCTGTTTCCACCAAGAAGTAAAGAATAAATATATCATACGATATGTTCTTCTCGAACCAGGATCTGCACAAGATTATACATAAACATTACGGTCACCTTTTCATGACCAAAGTGCATGTCAACATACATGTAAATCTATGGGTTTATCCTTATCAATAATATCTGGGTTCGATGGCAAGTGGGACAAATGTAAATAAGGAAGCGATTACTGTGTAAACAGAGACAGAAACTTAGGGGAAGGCCGACCAGATTCGTCAAACAATTGATTTTCTGTCAGAGAAGAAAAGACATAACATACATTTCATATCAGTACTGTTTTTTTGTTTTATTTTGTTTTTTGGTTTTTTTGCTTTTTGTTTAACCTCCGACACAAGAATCTTTCACTTGTATAGATATGTCGCAAAATGCTGGCATACAGCTTCAAATTTTGCCCTATGCTTGGCACTAAAGGTCACTGAGTGCTGATGGATCTTTACCATGCTAACACCTACTGTGACATGGGACAAGTTGGCTTAAACTGTTTTCAGAAATCAGGGCAACTATCTTGAGTATACAGGTAGTTTATCTATGATAACATCTGCCTGATATTGATTTTTGGGTAACTAAAAACAAATGCAAGTTAGCAATCATAGACAAAAGATTGCAATGTGGAATGATTTTCTAAAATTGGAAGATAACTTTGCTAGAAGTTAAATTGGAAAATACTGACAAGATTATATTCTTTGTGACTTTATGTAGAGAAGTTCTGCTGTTAAGAACAAACAAAGTGTAAAATGAACTATGACCTCAAAACAAAGGCTAGAAGTCACCTCCATGTTCAAGATTAAAGTTTACAACAAAACAAATGAAGAGTTGAACATGTATTAGGTACAATGCAGACTTCCGAGTCAAAAGTAAAATAGGAGGAGAAAATATAAATTCATACATCAATGTGACAAATCATCAAATAATTTCCTATCCACTAGATCAACTGATTTGCCTCAAATGTTAGGCAGAAACCAAGTCAAAAGCATAGTGGCACATATAGACAACTAAATATTGTAACAGACCCATTGTGGACATGGAGTAATCAAAGAATACGATGGCAATGTGATGCTATGCATGCACGGATCTAGAGGTTGGGGTTGAGGGTGTCCCCCTTGGAATTTGTAAAATTTATACCAATATTGGTCAATTATGCTTAGATTCTCATTTTAACAGGGTTAGATTTTTCCTTTTTACAAGTTGGACCCCCCCCCGGAAAAAATTCTTGATCCGCACATGCTATGGATTTTGTTCTAGGATTGATACAATTCTTCTTTATCATTCAAGCTGAATATATGGATCAGGGACTGTATCTTGCACTATATTCCACCTTTATACACAAAAGAAGGCCACACAGGGACAAAAGGCATTAAAGCTCATTTTGTGGAGTGAATTGAACAGCAAACGTTTTATCTAGGATAGAAGGAAGACTTTGTCGTTTACTTTTCATACTGTTGCTTTTCTTTTTTGTTAGCCCACATACATTCTTATCCACTTCAACACCAGAGACCAAAATAGGCTGGTCCAGACAATAGAAAAGAGCATACCATTCTGATACTTGGGGTTGAAGGGGTTAATATACCAGATTGCTTTGCTTAAATTCAAAATACCGTTTTCCCATTGCTTCAGCAGCAAGGTGACAATTCTGATCAGTACTTCATGGCTAGTGACAGACACATGAGTGGATTCAGGTGCATTTGCACTAGATCAACATATTCCATACTTTGGCATTGGACTAAACATAACAGGATTCTCCAGTGATGATATAAATATACAATGTTTTTTAGTGTGTTAGTAAGGGAGTGTTAATATGTATATATTTATTAGGTGTGATTACATATGCAATACTGGTAGTAGGCATCAGCTCTCATTATATTTGTAAGAAGTTGTTTGTCTGTTACACTTATATCAACATACGTATATTTGATTTTCTGGCCAAAGAATTCCCCTGTTCACAAAATGTGCCATATTTCTGTCTTGATAACATAATGGTCATATGAAAGAAAAGACTAGTCAATAGGGAAGAAAGACTGATCAAGAGGGATCAAAGAAACAAATAAACACAGATCGACACTGCAATTGTACATGACAAACAATTCTCTGCACTTCTATTTCACATACATATTTTACAATCTTTGTTCAAGAACATTCACAGAAATACTGAAATTCATATATTCTATATGCACATAACAATATGAATAATATTGAGGGGGTTGAGGTGTGTGCCATATGAATAACACATATAAAATCAGAAAAATTATGTTTTTAAAGTATAAGAACACTCAGTAAAATTAACACTCACTATTCAGAATTCTTATACTTCATTGGGAGTGGTATCTAGTGATTACAAAGATATGTATTGCTACGTAAGAAACAAACAAATATGTATATATGTTACAAATATATATATTTCCTCAACAAGGGTGACAAGGTTGAGACATTCCTGATCACTGTGAATGTTCTTTTTTCTTAAGCTACAAGAATACATAAAGCCATATGCTATGCTGACATTTAAAAAAAAAATTACAAGATCGCTTGTACGAAAACGCAAGATTGGGAAGGCACGTTGCAGCTTCGTGGACAGAAATGAATAAACATTTTACAGTTAATCTTAAATGCAAATGATATCGGTAAAAACAATCAACACAATCGAGCCTTGCTATTTCGGACACCAATAATCAAGAATCTACACCATCTAGGTGAAAAATGCTTGGAACGGAATTGTCATATTTACCATGTCAACCCATTTACCCCTGAAAAACAATAGACGTTTCAGTATATTAATGATTAGGGCGATTCCAAATGTGTTTTTAGGGGTGAATGGGCAAAATGGTGTGTTTCAGAAATAAGGACGCTGCATTTGTGCAATCACTTTTTATTCGGACAATTTGCTAGCATACAAAAGCGTCCGCATTACCAAGGCTCCACTGTGCCGGCACACAAATACAGTATTCATACAAAAACAGAGTGACATACTTCTCATACAACATTCGTTAATATCACATCAGACTAACGAGGTTTCAGCAAAACCTTACGGCAAGACCAGAAGATGGTGATTGTTAAAAGTAAACACGATCTAGATATGTAGATATATATACATGGATATATATATGTAAGTCAGAAGAGAATCAGAAGAATTATGAGGCTCTGCAGAAGGAGATTTAGATACTGTACCTACCGGGCCTGTTTATAGACAATTCTTAACTTCAATGAGACATCCACAAAGTAAAGGGTTTTCCCGAATAATTTTGCTTTAGTCTTGATTTTCTTTCAAATACTTTCAGATTCCTGTGGCCAACATGTATGAACAAGAGTAATAAAGACATCCCAAGATTTTCTGATGGGTTGTTCATAAATGTCCTTGACTCACCTTCAAAATATTCTGCTGAATTATTTCAAGTAAAACTCTTCAATTTTCTTTTCATACTCTACAATTTCTGAGGCTTTAATACTCTACAATTTCTGATGCAGACTTATACAAATACGAATAACAAATAGTTTCAATGAGTTCTTCAGATGAGTTGACAATCTCATTTGTTAATGAGTTGACAATCTCATTTGTTTATGAGTTGACAATCTCACTCGTTTATGAATTGAGTCTCACTTTTTTTTTACTTGACTATCTCATTTGAGGAATATTTCAAGACCTAAGCCTCGAGCAAACTTTGTGACCAAGATTACTGGATGCATGTACATGTTAGCCATAGAAACCAGAAACCTTGTTCATGTACTCTCTCTTCAGAGTCAGGAAGATGCCATCCAAAATTCCAAACAATGATGGTAAAATTCTTATATGTTTAAAAGACAATTTCATTATTATTTTAAGGAAATAGATCCACATCCACAAGGTCTACAGGCAAAAGATTTAGGATTTCACTACAATGATACATAATACAGAATTTCTAGCTCCTACGCAGGACCTCATAATGACGTTAAATGCTACATTTTCATTGGCCACGTATACAAGAGACTAAACTTACTTGTTTTTCCTAAAATATTCAAAAAGTGAGAGGATTAAAGAAAAGTTCTTTAGTTAAAAAAGAAAGAGAAAAAAACAGTACGGCTTGAAGTTGAAGCAAAGTGATTCATGAAATTATTTTAGACACACTAACAATAGATGCTAAGCAGGATTAGACACTTTGACACAGAATTACAAAGTTATTCAAATTTAATTTTCATTTTAGAAAAAAAGAAGTTCTACATTTTAGTTCATGCTTATTTGTAGTTTCATTAATCAAGCTACTCTAATGATTGTGAAGCTCTTTGATAAATTTTCAAAGAAGAAACAAATATGTAGAAAAATTTCAGATTAACATAAAATTTCAAAGAAAAATGAACAAAAATGGTTACAAGAAACAGAAATAAGAAAAAGGAGCGGAAACAACAACTAAAGCATGTTCTTGACCACTCGACTTCCCAAGTCTATCAACAATATCAATTGTATACATACAAAAATAATTTGAACAAATGAAAAAATAAATGTGCCGACAAAGAACAAAACTGGAGCACATAGAGAAAAACAAAATGAAAATGAGGCTAAAAGCGTACCTGTACTGATCCCCCGTGTCTATTGGGTCCGATGTTGGCATCCAGATAATTACTGGTATGCCGAGACGTTTCACCCCATGCATGCCCCCTTTGATTTGAACTTGGCTGAAACAGCAAATTAGTGAATAGTCTCAATGTGTTAAAGTGTTAAAGGTGATAAAATGATCAAAATGAGAATAATACACTGACACCAACATATTCAAAAAATGGTGCAACAACAACAACTCCCGCCACCAGGCTGAGGTACCTTCGTCCAGTACCATGGCAACAGATGACATGTCAAAGTGCCCGAGTGGTGCAATTACGACAGAGAAAGACAGGGAATTCATGATGAGGGAAGGACGGATTATGTGAAGGAAAGAAGGGACTGAAATGATTTTGGGATATCTTCGGCTATAAACATGAGGAAGTATCGTAATGTGTACAACAGGTGGACAAGGCTACGACCTACATATAACACACACCTGTGATGATTGTGTTGAAATTGCCTGGGCCAACCTTAGGTAAGTATTTCAATTTACCGTAAACTACAAGGCATACACACATACTCGCTCTAACACTTAAAAGCACACATTCAGACAACACACATTCCCACACATACACCAAAGGTCAAAACTAGAGTAGCCAAAAACACATTAATCATCAAAGACCAATTTTCTTAGGAGATTATTTTTGCTTATCTACAGTGATCTTATTTTCAGATTTTTGCCTATCTACAGTGATCTTATTTTCAGATTCTTAATCTCTATGTTTGAACAATAGAAAATAGGAAGGAGACAGATTAGAATATACCAATCTCATGACTGACGAGAGTCAGATGATAGTGATAAAAAACATGATGGAAGCAAAGAAAGTCTTTGCAGATTGTTTCTTATCATGCAATACTGCCATCTAAGGTACATCTTATGATTGAGCAAAGAAAAATTGTGTAGAGTACATGTCTGTGGCATTGGTCACCATAAGTTGGTTAGTTGGTTGTATTGTTGTTTAACGTCCCACTCAAGAATCTTTCACTCATATGGAGACGTCACCATGTGCCGGTGAAGGGGGACAAATTTTGCCTATGCGCGGCACTGCTGGATATAGAGCAGGGAGGGTTCTGGAAAGGCCAACACCTTCTGTGACACAGGACCTTGGTTTTTACTGTCTCATCCAAAAGACAGG